>QTSX02002440.1:0-71612 GCA_014839935.2 Entomophthora muscae
TACATAATGACAGGTGGGGCAAAAGAGTTAAAAGGCCATGTAGTAAACAACAATCTAAAACCAAAGAACATCAAAAACTCCACAACCTCTCCCTACAGGCCACAGGTCAACTGTCAGCGCCCAGATTGCCCTGGACAGTCAGCTGGCCTCCTTAGAGTTGAGTAAACATGCAGTGTGAAAACCCCCACAAAGCACTTTCCAGGGCAAAATACCCCCTTTTGACTAGCAAATGGCCCTGGATTTGAGAGGCACACAAGCCTCAAATCCCTGGCATTGAGCCTGTTATCAAATTTGGGCCACCTATCTATTGGGAAATGGCACATTGAGAGCACAACCGTTCAATTGCGCAATCGGACAATTGATTCATTGCGTGAGCTAAAAATAACTGTAGCAACTTGCCATGATGCAAAATTCAAAAGGTTCATCTTATAGCAGCCAATGTGATCTCACCCTCTTGGCCAGGCACACAATTTCCGGGTAAAATTTTAAATCCAACTCCAAATGATGCCATCAGTTCCCTGGTAGCAAAAAGCCACAGAACCTTCAGTAAGTATAATTAGTGAGGGGGGAGAAGCCCTCCTCACTGTTGACATCTTAATAAAGCAAGTTTATGCCTAGAAATTATTATTTTATTGCAGGAATTGTCTATTTTTGCTAAAATTTAATTATTCTCTTTGCATCTATTTGTGAATTCACTACTCAATACAAACTTGCATACCCATATCCTCCCGGCCATACTCCTGTTGTCCTTGTCAAACTGCCCCGCACCCTTGACCTGGAGTATTTCCATCCCCATCACCTGGACCTTCCATCAGCAATGAAGGATATTCTAACTGCCCCTCCTCTCCCCAAAACGCCTCCCACTCAAGACTTTAGCAAGCTGGGGTTTGTCTATATCACAGTATTGGGGCTGGCTGACCAAGTCGTGCCCCATACTGGGAGTTGGCGCCCCCTAGCCACTGCTCTAAATTACCTGGTTTGCATAGCGCCTATTGTGTACATGGCGTTTCAGGCCTGGCCTGCCTCCCCTGTGGGAGTCCAGCCGGACTCTAGTATGGGCTGTGACACCAACAGCAGGGTTGAACGCCTGAATGGCAGCCTTATCAGAACCCTGGAGAAAATAATGGATGGCAAAGCCAAAGACACATGGCCACTCTATGTGAAACATGCATTACTAGTATACCAGGTTTTTACCAATCAAGGGACAGGCTACTCACTGTTTGAACTAACATACAGGTACAAGCCAGAAATAGTCACCTGCAATAATCAACTGTATGTGAAGATCCCCCCGGGGAAATCTCCCACAGTAGAACAGAAACCAGCTCTACAACACATACGCCTAAAAGCCAAACTGACAGAAACAAAGAGACTCAAAACCCAAAAGGTAACCTCAACAGAGAACCCACTCCCCATCAACTCCCCTGTCTGGGTTCTAGCTGGGAATAGAAAGAAGCTAGACTCAATACACAGAGGACCAGGAAGAATCATCAGATACCAACCAGGCAGGAACACCTACCTGGTTAAGTTCCAGGGTGCCAAAGAGCCCATCACCAAAAAGTATCACAAATCTCGCCTCCGCCCTAGCAAAGGAGAACACTCAACCCAGTTGGTGCCCACTAGTAAACAACTCCAGGAAAATCAGGCGGCAGCTGTCAAGACAAAGCCCCCTCCTGATGTACCCGAGTAACCCCTTAAGGGAGGGGCGTGTTGAGGGTCTAGATGTACAAGTATTCCAGCTATTGCCATCACACCTAACATCCAGTCATTGCCCAATTTGGTGCCTTTCCAATATACCATTCAACATACCAGAAATGGCAACAAACCAATATCACATGACTGTCCAGGTATCCAGCAACTTGGACCCATCCAGAACATGACCAGCCTGTAAGGTCTCATAGTTTGGGGAAGATAGTTGTAAACTAAAGCTTTTAAACCTGTTATATTTATGTTGATCAAATACAAACATGTAGGTAAGGTTTGTAGTAACAACTGGACTAGGGCTCCTAGAAGCTTATAGGAAGTAAAATAGGGGCTGCGACGGTTGATTAATCCTAAGAAAATAAAATAGAGTCCAGTCTTAATGACTGAGGACTTGGTCAAAAAATCTATTTCTAAGTCAGGGAATTGCTCACTACTGGTTGGAGGATTAAAACCATCAATAATTAAATTGTGGGTATTACTGTAGAAACTACCTAGCTGATGAAATAGAAAGTCAAAAGGAATCATAAGATCAAAAATAAAACTTAAACTAAATTGGAAATGAACACAAGCCACAAAACCTAACAAGTACCTTTTGAGGTGCAAGTCAAACAATCTCAACTTACTGTTAAGATTGGAAAACCAAGCCTTTTTATTTAGCTTGGTAGTGAGGTGCAGAATTGAGGTGAATAATTTAAACCAATATTGGTTAATGAGATAGTGAGGAGAAACAAAAAAACCGAAGCACATGTCTTTGTGGTTTAAACTTATCAAGTTAACACCAAGTAAAGGAGAATGGCAGGGGAACAGTGATTGTTTAGCAGGAAGTAAAAAAGCAAAGGCAAAAGGCAGGAGAGCAGGAAAAACCTGGTCCAAAGATGCTGGCGTAAGCGGCAGAGCAAAAAGGTAATTTAACTTTGGACTTGAGTTTTTAACTAATTGTTTTAGGTCTGTGGTTCAAAAATTGTCCAGGACAAACAAGGTAAGCTTCAAACTTTAAATTAACTGTTAAAATAGAAGGAAATATTGCCGGTTGAAAAGGATAATGATAGGGAATATTTCTGAAATTAAAATGAGCCACAAAATAACCCAATTCTTTCAGAATTAAATAATGAAGTCCACAGTAGATACTAGCAGCTAAAGTTAGAAAGGAGGATCCTGACAGACCAGCCCCTGGGTTTGATCCAACTAAAATCCCCGCCACAGCTAAAGCTATATAAGTCTAAAGTATTATCCAATAAAATATACTTCTTCTCTTCCTAATTTTATATTTGAAGCTTCCCCAAAAGGCGCTCCTTATCACTTCTCTTCTTTCCTAATTCCATATTTGAAGCTTCCCACAAAAACGCTCCTCATCAAGAGAAAGAGTTTCTCTAGGAGAGCTTACAGATTTTTTTGGAAGCTATACCCAACCAATAAAGAAAGATTTATACCAAGCCTATGGTTCATGCAGCAGATTAAAAGATATTTATTGGTAAACAGCTGAAGAGCTTCCACACCTCAAAGTACAGCATAGTTTCTTTTGTGCCAAGCTTTCTTACAAAAAGTATGGCACCCAACCTAGCTAGATCCTGGCTTTGGCCCAGGACACACCTTGTTGGCCTCTGAGCAGCAGCAGGTGCAACACAATAGGGTCACAGCAGACAAGTTTTTAGGATTATGAAGGTTATCTTAATTTGATGGCCAGCTTGGATCTTCTGGAACTTTGGTTTCCTGAGCTTGGGGATCCAACTTTTTCCGACAGAATATGGGTGGCTGCTTTTTTCCAAAGCTTCAAATTGATGCCTCTTTCCAACTTCAAAGTTTACAATGTAGTACTGGATCCTCTTCAACTTCTGATATTATTATTTCCCCTAAACAGAAAATATCAGTTGGTAGTATTTGTTCAGAATCACCTGAAATTGTTGATTTTCATCAACAATGTCAACTCCTGTCAGGAGGAACAGAAATTGAACCCGAGACGTTTCCTGATAACATTATCTGCCTAAAGAAGGTTAGTAGAGATTCAAATTTGCACCTTCAGTTACCTGGAAGATTACACAGCCAATCAGAAGCTTTGAAAATGAAATCTATTCATTATTCAACAGATAAAGCTTTTAATTGAGCGCTCAGCCTGCCAAGCTCTGTAGTTCTTGGCTCCGGTCCCATTGGGGACATCTTGGGCCTCAGCTCTGGCCCCAGGACATGTGGGGCCAGATGCAACAATCCCCAAGGGTTGTTGCAACCCTTTAGAATAAATCAGGGGCCCAATAGAAATAACTGATTTATCAGTTAAAGTTAAACTGTAAACTTTTTCCCCTTTCTTCCTGGCCAAACCACCCTGAATTCCCCTTACTTTTAACTGCAAATCCTTTCTACCAGATGCTATATAAGCCTGGTAGAGTTAAATTTTACATTTTTCAGTTAGTAAAGTCTTTTTCTGAACCAACTTGACACCTACTTGTTCTTGCTTTACCTTTACTCCAGTAGTCATGAGCTTACCCAAGTCCTCCCAATGGGAGCCATTTGGATATAAATGGTTGGTTTGGTTACTCCTGGTCCAGGCCTTTGTGGCCAGCGTCTTGCTAGGAACTAGAGCAGATTCTTGTTCCTCCAATACCCCTCAGTATCTTGATAAGTCTTGGCACTGTGTGATACCAGGCGTCTGGTACACTGCCACCCCCTTGTCCCCAGGTTCTCCTGTTACGGAGAAACAGTGTATGTTTATGGACAACACCAAGGCTCTGACACTTACACTGTTCCATCCCTTGGCTTTGGCCTTCTTGCTCAGCTACCCGGGAGCCAACTTCTTCCTTGGCAGATTCAATCCTCTCTTGGGGAGATATTCCACATGGGAATGGTCTCCGTCCCCATTGGAACATTGGTTACTGGTTTGAATCCCTCCACGTAATACACCATATTGGTGACATGTTTCTGAGCGGAGGAGTTCCTGACAGCTTTATTATAAGGCAGCCGTTGGAGCTGATCAGCTACAGCCATAATCAAGACCCTTTATGAGTATGGCGTGTTTTGAGGTCAGAAATGCTGGCTGATTTTGATAAAATATCTCATCTAGATAGTTGCATGCTGGCACTGGCACCAAGGTGGGTTAAGCTCTGTAGCCAATGATTGGAGGCTTATCTAATTGGATTGATCCCTTGTTTTTGCTGAAGATTCTCATTGTAAGTTTGATTAGCTTGACGGGCCTGAGCTTGGTTCTGGTTAGATAGATTGGGGTGCAGCTTGGTGCTGGATCTTGTCACAGTAGGTTCTATCATGCCAGAAATTGTCCGGCCAAGTAGAAAGGCTCAAAAAGCCAGAGCCCCTTTAACCAAGTTGACCAAATTGACGGATCTAAATCAAACGGTTGATCGAAAATGGGTTACGGCTGCTCCAGTCTGCCAGCTGAAACCGATCTCTCCTGGAAAACTGATGTTGATAAATTGACATAATTTGAGGGTCACCTGATATGAGCTTATTAATCAGCATGGTCATCAGAAATTGGTCACTCAAGGGTCTTTTGCAACCTGGACCAGATACTCACTTGACAATGTAGAAGGAATAGGAGCCCAGGATCCAGGCGGTATTGCTTAGTCAATTTTGATATATATTGAATAATTTTCACTGTTTCAACTCTAAGAGTTGAGTCCTCCCAAAAATTTACTCAACAAAAATCAAATATCCCTTGGTCTAACTTAGTTTTGAAAATGCATCCTGTAGTCAGATTGTTGCACTATGTTCTCTACGATCTGATTCTAAGCCGAATCATTGCTGGAAGATGGGGCCCTGCAGTTGGAACTTTGTCGTTGGCACCTCCCAAGGTTAATTCAATGCCTGCCAATCTTGGAGTGGTCCCCCTGCCTTTGAAAATGAAAACCATGTTGCAGCTCAATGTCCTGAACTTTATTCTGAAGATTCTCTGATGCTTTCACAGGCTATTTATCTTGGGCTACTTTGGTTAGGATTAATTATTTTACTTAATACTAGTATCTCATTTTGAAAATTTACAAAACGGTATCTGAAGCTGTGTTGGTAGTTAATCATTAACTCTATGTGGATTTGGGTGGTAATTCCCCATCACTTAGAGACAGCTTCTTGCTATCCTGTGATTTCCGTCATAGATCTAGTCTGATCTTGGAACGGAGCTAGGATCCCCAGCTTTGGCTATTTCTGTCGGTGTAGGCATTAGCCCAATCAGATTGGGTTGGTTGGCAACCACTGCTGAGTCTGGTTTGGTTAAATGGAGCTGGTTAAAGTCCTGTGGGGTTTAAATATGACGGCGGTGGATATGAACCAAGGGCTGCTCTATAAAAAAGCAGCCATCCGTCTCAGATCCGGAAACAATCCTGGAACTGTAGCCAGTACAATTTCCCAGAACCATAGCCGTACACAGCTACAGATGGATGTTTTTTTTGGATTTTTTGAAATAAAAGTTATATGTTTTTTCTTTCAAATTTAAAAATAAAAAGGTAAGAGTTTGGATTTAACTTTTAATCAAGAATAAAATTTTCATTAAAAAATATATAGAATCTGGCTCGTCCGGAAAAAGGAAAGACATCTTTGGCCGGTTTTAAAATTTTGGATTCCCCTAGGTAAGAGGAATCCGAAGTCCAAAACCGCACCAGATGAGATGCACTGATTACGGTAAATACTGTAATTGGCGCATTTTTAATCCGCCATAGCCCTAAATATGATGCTTATAGGAAATCCTATAATCGACCCATTTTTAATCTGCCGCAGCCCTGGGCATGTATATGGGTAACCACGGGATTAAACGAATCCACTATTTCCATACCTCAGAAGGCCTAAAATTGCACTCTATTTCCGATGAGAATCTGAAGCTCATTTTTGGAAAATTAAATAAGCTGATACTTTTAAGATTTAAGCTTTAATTTTAAATTTAAAATAAAAATAAATGCCTTTTCATTATTGGTATAAGGATGAGAGTTGGGAAGTATAGGACTTCTAAACTTTCGAATCCGATGTGAGTCTACCTCGGCCAGCATAATAACCTAGTGACGATCGATAGTCGTTTCGATCCATAGTTTTTAATATAAAATTTATCTTCCGGGTGATGGAAACATATTGGGATTTATATAGGTATAAAGTTCTAGTTGGCTGACTCGAATAGCTTGTCGAGATCCGCTTGGAAGTGATCCTGGATGACTCTACGGTTTAGCTTCTGGGATGGCGTAAGCAGTTTCGATTCGGCTGTAAACTCTTCCGGGGAGAGGAAGATGGCAGCCAGCTTCTCCGAAGGGTTGAGCTTGAGATTGCTTGCTTCTGCCATGCAAGATCGGAACACCTCCTGGGTGAATTGTGAATTTCCGGATACATGGCTTAAATCGCGTGGTGGAGTCAGACCATTGGCTTTGGCGTAGTTGACCAGAGCAGGAAGGCTGGGCTGGACGATAGCAACAGGCCGGCGAAGGAAGCTGTTGGCAAATATACAGATGGATTGGACGTAGACGCAGTTGCGGTAGAAAGACTCCAACTTCTCAATGGCAATATATTCGCCGTTGCTCAGCTTGACAAGGTTCTTGCGACGATCAATGATGGATAGGCAGCCATCATCGTCGATGCGTACGATATCGCCTGTGCGTAGCCAGTTGCCGTCGGCTTCAATAGCCTCTGCCGTTGCCTCGGGGTTCTTGAAGTAGCCGCTGGTAACACTGGGACCACGCACCCACAGCTCGCCAACGCTTTCTTTCGCAAAGTAGCCAGCATCAGGAACATCCACAAGTTTGATATCAAAAGCTGGATTGATCTGGCCCACAGAGGTGCGAGGCATGTCTGAATCACAATGGACTAATGACCCCATCCCACACATCTCTGTCATGCCATATGCTTGGTAAACAGGAAACATGGTAGTTTCAAAGAAGCTGGATACCTCGGAAGAAAGAGGGGCACCGCCACATACGCCCATGCGGAGGCGACCACCGGTTGCTGCGGCCAGCTTGTTGAAAACCATTTGATCTAGCCATCCTGTAGGCAGGCCAATCTCCTTGAAGAAGTTCTTGGCGGCCATGGCCACATAAAACACCGTACGCATGATAGGATTGGCTCCATCCACCTTGTTTAAGATGTCCTTGCGAATGGTGTCGAACACCTGAGGGACACCAGGAAGAAGGGTTGGCTGCAATGCTGCCAAGTCACCACGACAGTTGCGCACACTAGAGTCCATCAGCGTACGCGGAGTCGCAAAGCCAACACGTATACCACTCGAGACAGCATATGTATTCAGGATAAATGCCAAGATATGGGCGAGGGGCAAGAAAGAGATGATGACATCGCTCTGGAAAATCATGCCGTGGGTCAACTTGCGAATACCAGCAACGTGAGCCACTAACTGCGAGTGCTTCAACATGGCCCCTTTGGGAGGCCCAGTTGATCCAGAAGTATACATGATGACGGCCAAGTCATCGGGTTTTGGTGGGTCGGGGCTTGTGGGGTTATCCCGTCCCAGGTCCAAGAGCTCGTCCCAGGAATAGCACTTGTAGTCAGGGAACTCGCTTTTTAAATTCATGCCCGTGGGAAGATTCCCCGTGTAGATAACGTTTTTAAGGTGAGAGGTCTTTCCGCACAGACGGCGCAGAATGGGGAGCTGCTCAGCCGATAAATAAAGCGCAGGGCTCTCGCACTGGTTTAAACCATGAAGCAGGCCCTCTTCGCCTAGGGTATCGTAGACGGTGGCCACTACAACGCGACGGAAAGACATGGCTAAGAGGTTAGATTTATCAAGAACAGTCCTTACCGTAAGCCAATGAGATCCACTTGCATGTTGAAGGGGCATAGAAGGTGGCCTTGTCCTGGGGCTTGAGCCCAATGTGATGCAACGCACTCGACAGCTGCACAAGTACTTCGTCGAGCTCTGAAAACGTCATCCAGCGGTATTCACTCAGCTGGTTGTATGTGAATGTCTTTTCTTCGCCTGAAGACAGTGTCTTCTTTTCTTGGTAAGTTTCAAGGACATCACGGAATCCAAAC
Organism: Entomophthora muscae; assembly: GCA_014839935.2. Classification (NCBI taxonomy): domain Eukaryota; kingdom Fungi; phylum Entomophthoromycota; class Entomophthoromycetes; order Entomophthorales; family Entomophthoraceae; genus Entomophthora; species Entomophthora muscae. The sequence goes on from QTSX02002440.1 coordinate 8,665, forward strand.
GCCTGCAGATCTGCGAATTCTGATGCAGCGTGCTTAAGAAGCTCATACAGGGTGGTGGCATTGTTGTCAGGGTCGCAGTGGAGGAGACGGTCAGCCTCCTGCACCATTGTGCTTCGGTAGACTGGGCCTTCTCCTTCCTTGCTACTAGACTCCGCTTCGTAAAGGTACTTCATGAATGCTTTCCACCATCAGCAACTTGTATATTTAACCTTCTCGGCACTGATACATTGTGATCTTCCAATCAGGTACTTCGATCTTCGCTTCCCATTGGCTGATCCCCACAACACTTTTTATCCGCCATCCTCCGACGTGTCAGACTCATAATCAGTCCCATCTATTGGTAAGATGTCGCCGCATTTGGGACCAGAAGAAGTTTAAATATCTCCAGCCAAACAACGCCACCATCCCAAGACTGCTTTTGCTTTATGACATAACGTCGTCATATCATCTTATGCTTCACAAGAGGATTGATGTAATGTAGCTTACTGTATATCAGATCACCTGTCCCAAATCCAAAGTAGTGCTCATCTGTCTTCAGCGCCACCGTTCCTGCATGTATCCAATTGATCCGCCACTATGTTTATCCCACAACAGGCCGGCCAGTCTCCAAAGCCACAAGTGAATCACGCGTCGTGAAATTTACAAGCGCGCAATTCCCGAAATCTACAACAGGAAAGCGTCGACGGCAAATTACATCACCCGAACAAAGTATCTAACCAACACGACGAGTTGTGACTGTTTATCGCAGCTGCGGCAAAATCCACCACAGGTCAAGTCAAGAGGAAGCCAACTTGAAACAAGCAACGCCTTTACAAGACAAAGCACGTTACCCTTTAACAGACGAAGGTGCACGATTCCAGAGAACCCCTATTGACAAATAAAGGCTCCAATACCGCCACTTCACGCATTAACCTCAATTTACCTACACGCACCAATGATAAACCCCCACTTTTCAAAGACACATCTATCCTCAAGTAACCACAACTAAATTAAAGTGGGTGGCTTGCGAAGGCGATATATGAGTTTATCAAGTTGATGTATCCTCAAAACGGGGATTCCAAATCAACCGCCGATCCCGCTACAGAGCGCTGCACTTAAAACAGATCTCACACCTTCTGATTTATCCCAAAAGCCACATGTCAGCCATCCTTGAAGTAAGGCTATGAAAACGTCCCAACCCCATACAAGCTTAGACCCATTGCTATTATAAAACAATCACATATCAGTCCAAGCATCAGCAGGGTTCCGTTTAAGCGGTGATCGCACGAAACGGGCAGGCGCTACGATTATGAAACATGATTGTACCGCCCATCATCTTAATTGTAGCCACCGCTGGCTTCTATTCGGCGGTCACTCCAAAATTGTCATGGCCCGCAAAGGTAAACTTTAAACTAGTTTATGATACTAACTCATTTTTAGGGTACCCAACCCCTTCCCTTTAGGATCCATTGGAAATAAAACATTTTTTAGGTCAAGTTTAGATAAATTTCTCCTATACCCTTATTAAAAACTGCAACGTTAAACCAGCTTTCGATTATCCCTTCGCTGCCTTAAGCGCTCACTGCGTACTTCGTTTACCGCAGCCGCTTGGATCCCTTGCCAGGAGCTCCTTAGCAATTCATGCAACCATCAATTTGAACCCACCCCGGATCAATTGCGAACTCAAGTCCGGATTACTTTACCAAACATAAAATGTACAAGTTTCCCTGATTAGGTTCCCTCCAGAATGCCGGTACTATAGAGCTGGGAACATGGCTTCACAAGCCGTAGTGACCCTGTATCAGATGAACTATTCATGGCGGTAAACCCACCACCTGTTTATCTGGAAACTGTTGGCTTTCACCTCCCCACCTATTTTCCAGCACCCTTATTTCTAGATTCCCATTTTCAATATCATGTCAGCATCCCAAGCATTTTTTAACAAGATCCATACTCTAAAGTAACAGTAATAGAGCCATATTATCAGAAATTGGCTCCTGGAAATAAGGTGTCCGCTCCAATGCCTCATCTAATGAGCTTGGCTCACAATGCTTTGGCTTATGATATTCGGTAGCTAGTGATGAGGAGCAGCTTCTAGGAAGCTTAGAGGGTAGGTTGGGAGGGATTCAGCAGCATGAAAGTTGTGGGCGATGCCAGCTTTGAACTCTTCCCAGCTGTCAAGCTGGCGTCAGTCCTTGAGCTGGCCCGAGTGGCGAACCAGCCAGCTGCAGCCGCATAGAGGCAATTGCTGGCTTCCTGGACCTGCTTCCCATGGGGAATATGGCTGGTGCAAAGTCTGGCTGCTGAGTGGTCCAGCCAGTTGAAGACATCTTCCTTGTTTTTACTAAAGAATTTGTCAATACCAATGTACTTGGTGTTGGGAGGTCCACCTGTGGTAGGTGGTTGTATGTTTGTTTGTGGTTGTAGTGAGCAGCTGTATTGAATTATCTTGGCATATGCCTTGGGCATGACCAGCCCTTCAAATATGGTGCACCCTTTTGGGATATCTTGGTCAATACTGTGGGCGCAGAAGTACATTTTCCAGGCATCCTGGGATGTGGCCGGGTTCAAGACATGGGAAAAGTAGTTGGTTTTGTTCCGTCATTTTCTCTTTAATAGTATCAAAAATGATATTTCAATACTTGTATTGAAAACCCCGGGATCAAACCCTGGCCCTCAAAGATACCTTGTGCCAACCAGGATGGACAGAGACCCACCAGCCTGCCGGGTATCAAGACTGACATTTCAATACTTGCATTGAAATCCCCGGGATCAAACCCTGGCCCCTTGAAGATGACTTGTGTCAACCAGGATTGTCAGGAACACCTTTCTAATAATTCTGACATCAGCAATAAATCTCAAGGGTTTAATATGGCTATTAAGCCTTCTTCTGATCTGGAAACTTCTTTAAATCCTAGAAATGAGTTATCAGAAGGTAATATAACATCCTTATTACCTTATAACTGTGAATTTTCCATTCTGAAATCCAATTCTGCTCCCTCAACAGGATTGAACCTGGGTCTCTGTGCCCGCCTCACTGTCACCTAGAGGAAGTTAGTAATTCAAATTTGAACTTAATTTTTGCTTTACATGAAAATTAGCCTTACAGCCAATCAGACGTTATGACCAAGGCAGCAGATTGTGAATTTGCTTTCACTTTTGTCAAGCCTCCGGAATAATGTAATAAAATTGACCATTATTCCCTTTCGTTGATTGGTTAGACGGTCAATCGCCATTTAGCTGGCTTGATCGTAAAAGCATCAACTTATCCTATCCCTTTGATTTGGCCAATTGATACACTGATGATTAACCCAAAGATTGATCCTGATCCAAAAATGGTCCGCCTATTGGACTCAACCTGAACAAGCAAACTTGATCCCTAGGCCACAATCACAGAACAATTAATAGCCAATAAGATGAAATACTCAAGAATATAATGCAAGTTGGTTTACGCCAAACATTCACACCTCCAGATACCTCAAATTCTATGACTGATATAGAAGGTTGTTCAGAAGAATAATGCATGATGCAAAAACCCAATAGGCAGGGCAACTAAACTTGCACATGCATAAACTGGAAACAAGATGCCGCCAACATGCTAGTGAAGTAAGCTGAGGCCCGGTAATCTATTGAAGTCCCATGCCGGACCGGCATGGCTGCCTAGCTCTGGGGGCTGAAACTAGCAGGCTGGGGAACAGATAGACTGACTAGTAAGAGTTAGATGCGTCAGATAACTATCTGGCAAGAGGGCCTATCCACCCTATATAAAGTGCTCTCCTAACTAGAGATTGAGCAGAAAAAATATCACCCTTGGCTTAGAGATTGAAGATCTCTAAGTATAGTATCACTACTAGCCGACGTCTAGTAGTCAGTTGTATCCAGATAGAGCGCACCGCGTCTATCTGCAGAACTGTGTTTCTTCTCCTACAGCCTTAGGACTCTGCCAAGCCGTAGCATTCCCCAAGACCCAATTGGTAGCTACAGACTGTCGCCATACAGTCCCCTATCAAAACATATAGCACATTAAACATAATGTCACTTAATAAAAGTAATACCTCAAGATCCCAAAATCTTGACAGCTTTTAATTATGAAGAGGCTACATTAAAACCAGGCTCCATACTTAGTTTAAAACAGGATAAGAGTTGGTTATCTTTTTCTGGTGGTTATTCCAACCGCCGGAAGCCCCCCAAGCTGAGCTTTCTCAAACAGCTGGGGTAAATAGCACCTAGCTGTTTGAGAGGCTCAGCAGGGGCCATTTGGCTCATTTAAAATAACTTTTGTGTTATTTTTTTCTAATCCACTTCTGCCAAGGTTCCCCTCCAAATTCCCCAATATTTTACCCCATTCCCCCTTGAAACTTTAATTTTAAAGTTTTGACAGCCTATAGAGGCTCCATCTTGTCAGGATTTTGAATTTTTCAGTTAATAAAGTCTTTTCCTCAACCAACTTGACCTTTACTTGCTTGCTTCTTTCTCACTCTAAAAGCCATGAAATTACCCAAGTTGGGAAAGTCTCTTAGGTCAAAGTTCCTAAGGTTGAAAGTGCAAAAATTGAAAATGGGACCCCCAAAACGTGCAAAGGTTGAAACACTATGTAGGGTGTGGAAATCAAAAAGATCAAAGATCAAAGTGCAGAAATCAATTTTCCAGAGGTCAACTTTGAAGCCAAATAAAACACAGTTCTTGATATAAAACTATATATTTTAAAATCTTTTCTAGACCATAAAGATCCTAGGGAATTCATTTCTGCAATAAAAATTAAATGTTAGATAATAAAAAATAATTAAATTAGCTTTTTTTAAAGAAAGTTTATTTTAGTTTCAAAAGCAAAATAAGCTAGAATTTATATGTGGCTGTATTTGATTGAATACAAAATATGAGACTACATAAAAAACTGCTTTATAAAATATAGTTTTGATAAAAAATTAATTTAATTTTCAGCTTATGTAAAGCTATAATAATACTTCAGTATAAGCAAAATAAAGGATTTTTCCTACGAGATACAAGCATATGATTTTAGGTATTTTGGTTTATTATTGATCTTATTTCAATGATAAAAATTATATAAGTCTATCATTAAAATAATATAAATTACATTACTTTCTTATTAAAGCTATACTATACAATTATATATTTAATAAAAGATATATTATTATATCTTATTTATAATAAGTCACAATATTCAAAGATATCAAGAATCTGCCACTTACATACTGTCAAGGGTCTGGATGTACAAGCATTCTGGCTACTGCCAACCTACTTAACATCCAGCCATTGCCTGATTTAGTCCCCTTCCAATATATTGTTTGGCATACCAATAATGGTAACCAAGCAATATCACCTGACTGTCCAAGTATCCAGTGGCTCGAACCCATCTAGCACATGACCAACCCCTAGGTTTGATCCAACTAAATCCCCGCCACAGTCAAGTCTATATAAGTCTAAAGTATTATCCAATAAAATATACTTCTCTTCTTTCTTGATTCCGTATTTGAAGCTTTCCCAAAAGGCGCTCCTTATCACTGGTAGCAGCTAAAGTTTTTTTACCACACCCATGAGAGAGAAAATGACTGACCAAATCCTGCCCATCTTCACTCACGTACTCAACCAGGCCACATCCCAGGATACCTGGAAAACGTACTTCTGAGCCCACAACATTGATGAAGATATACCTAGTGAATGCACCGTATTTGAAGGTCTGGTCATGCTCAAAGCATGCGCCTAGATTATTCAATTCAGTTGCTCTCTTCAACCACAAACAAACGCAATACCACCTATCACAGGTGAAGTTACCAACATAAAGTACATTGGTATTGACAAGTTCTTTGGTAAAAACAAAGAAAACCTCATCAACTGACTAGACCACTCAGCTGCTAAACTCTGCGCCAGTTGCATCCCCCACAAAAAATGGGTCCAGGAAGCCAGCAAGCACCTGTAAAAGGCCGCAGCTAACTGGTTTGCCACCTGGGTTGGCTCATAAACTGACAACCAGCTTGACAACTGGGAAGAGTTCAAAGCGCACATCACACACAATTTCAGCATCACCAAATCCCTCCAAGACATTGCAATACAGCTCAGTGATCTTCCTCAGAAGACCACTATCGCAGCTTACGCCAATGAAATTGAGAAAAACGTTGCAAGATCCAAAACCCAGCACAAGCTGATAACATACATACCAGAGCCTCATTCATCAACAGAATGAAACCCTCTGTTACTGCCCTCATCTGCCCAGAGGCAAATACCTCCATGCCTGCACTCATTGCAGAAGCCAAGCACGCCAAAAAACGCGCAAATATGGAATATGCTGCACACAACGGCAATTGCTCCTCAAACGGCAATGGCAGAGAAAACTCCAATGGCAAAAAACGCCAAAATACCAACCATAACAATGGCAACTCCAATCACAACAATGGCAATTGCAGCCAAAGCGCAAACTGCTCCTGTCCCAAGAAAGAGGGCACTGCCAAAGTTAACAATGCTGAAGTAGCAACCCACTATGAATCTGACCCCACATTCTCTGACCTTAAAGGTCTTGAAACAGAGGAACAGGGAAAAGAGGAGGGGGAACAGGCTTAAGTGCCCCTGTCTCCCCCCAACTTGACAAGAAATTGTACCAAGGCACAAACTTTGCTACTTGCATTTCCCATGTCCCACAGTCCTCCATTTTTATATACATAAAAATTAAAGATTGCTCACAACTTCTTGTCTACCCATGTACTTACAAATCAAATACACATAAATTTTTTTATTTGACTCTGGTGAACAACACACTATGGTTAACAAAACTTTTGTAACCAAGTACAAAATACCAGTTGGCAAATCCAACTTCAAGTACGCCATAATGGCAGAAAAAATCAAAGGTTCTACTCAAAGGTGAAACAACTCCCTTCAGAATTGACCTCCAAGGCATACAAACGTCCATCAAAGGACTTGTCATGACCAACATAAACTACTACATTGTAGCAGGCATGGACTGGTTCACCTGTGTGAACCCCAGCGTATGTTGGAAAACAAAAACCATGACTATCAAACACAACAAAGTCAATTTTAACATCCTCAAAGAACCCAATGACCTCATTCTAAGAGACATAGTATTTGTCCATGTCATAAACCAAGATGACTCAGAACATCTAACCAAAGATAGTACCCTCCACATAATGAGGTACCCTGAGTTCAATAACATACAAACACAAAAGATCCAATGCCCAGAACTTGCGGCACTCCTAAATGAATATGCTCATGTATTCAAAGAAGAACTCACCAAGCAACCCCTGAACGGGAGGTCAAACATGGCATCAACTTATGAAAAGCCATGCCCAAACCTTCACCCAACTACAGACTCTCTCCCATGGAGACCCAAACCCTCAAAACACACATTGAGGACAACTTAGCTAAAGGCTTCAACCGCCCGTCTGAATCCCCGTGGGGGCAGCAGTATTCTTCATAAAGAAAAAGGAAGGCACTCTACGTCTAGTAACTGACTATAGAGCTCTCAATGAAAGCATAGTAAAGAATAAATACCCTCTTCCACTTATAAAAAATCTGTTTGCAAGACTCTCAGGTACCAAATTTTTCTCCAGAATTGACCTCACCTCAGGATACAACCAAGTTGAAGTAAAGAAAAAGGACATACCAAAAATTGTGTTCCATACAAAATTGGATCCTTCAAATTTAGAGTAATGAACTTTGGGATGACCAACGCTCCTGAAATGTTTGTCATCATGATGAACCAAGCACTAAACGGTCTCTCAAATATATTATGCTACCTTGAAAAAATCATCATATTCTCAAAAACCAAAGAGGAACATCTCACACATGTCTGCAAGACACTCAATTGACTTGCAAGGCACAAACTTTACGCCAAACCTAGTAAGTGCCAATTTATGATAAAGGAACTCCTGTTCTTGGGCCACATTGTCTCTGACGGTGGCATCCAAGCAGATCCAGACAAAATTAAAGCCATAATTAACATGCAACACCCCACCTCTGTTAAACAAGTTAGATGCTTTCTTGGTATGGTAGCTTACCTAAGGAAATACATCAAAGACTATGGAAAACTAACCACACCAATCAATGACTTAACCAAGGGTAATGCCAAAAAAAATTCATCTGGACTCCAGAATGTGATAAGAATTTCCATTTATTAAAACAAGCTCTGATCAAAGCACTAATCTTGCAATACCCTAACAATAACAGGTGCTACAAGCTCAAGTCAGATGCCAGCAACACCGCCATTGGCGCAGTCCTGCGCATCTGCCAGCCAGGGCAGCAAGACTTCCTGCCAGTATGTTACAAAAGCAGAAAACTAACCAATACTGAGCAGAGATACCCAATACACAATAAGGAATTGCTAGCAATATACTACGCTTGCAAGAAATGGAGATGTTACTTAGAAGGACACTTAAACGTCCAAGTACTAACTGACCATAAATCCTTAATCTATTTCAAAACTCAGAACACACTCGCACGGCGGCAAGCCAAATGGATGTCCTTGCTGGAACAGCTTAACCTGGACATCCAGTACAAAAAGGGGGCAGAGCTGGTCACAGCTGATGCTCTCTCTAGGCTATGCCAGCCAAGAGAGGATCACCCTGACCACCTGGACCCTGACTGGCCCAACCTATACAACACTGAGTACAAGACAAAAGGGAAAAAATCCCTCTACACACCAACTAACCAATGATACATTAGTAAGAAAAAAAGTACTTCCATTTATCAAACAGCACAGTATACCAAATTATAAATGACAAACATATCCCCTACATCCCACTTGCACAAAGAGTTGCCACCATCCTAAGACATCACCGTCTACTAGGACAAACAAAGGCTAACAATCTATACCTCATATTAAAAGAGATAGTATGGTGGCCCAATCTTAAACAAGACATAATTGATGTTCTGAAAAAGTGTACAGTGTGCAAGAAATACACCAGTACAAAGGCTCCTCAGCCAACAGTCAACCCAGTACCTGGCCATGAACCATTCAAGATTTGGGGACTGGACGTAGTGGGCCTCTTCCCAGAAACTAAGACAAACCAACATTTCTTAATTGTAGCTATCAACTTCACCACTTGCTTGTCCATCTGCTGAGCAACAAAGGACCACAAAGCAGAAACCATCAACTATTTCATTAACAAAGCAATCATAGCCAACTATGGCACTCCAGACTACATCATAACTGATAGAGCAACAGAGTTATCAGGTCATGTAGTTAATGACAACTTGAAATCCAAAAACATTAAACACTCCAGACCTCTCCATACAGCCACAGGCCAACAGTAGAGTGGAACGCCTAAACAGCAGCCTTATCAGAACCCTAGAAAAAATAATGGATAGCAAAGCCAAAGACACATTGCCACTATATGTGAAACATGCATTATTAGTATCCCAAGTCTGCACTAACCACGGGACAGGCTATTCACCATTTGAGCTAACCTACGGGTATAAGCCAGAAGTAATCACCTGCAACAAACAGCCCTACATAAAGATCCCCCCGGGGAAACCTCCCACAGTAGAGAAAGCACCAAACCTACAACACATCTGCCTCAAAGCTAAAATAGCTGAAATAAAGAGGCTCAAGACACAAAAGGTAACCTCCACAGAGGAACCACTTCCCATCAACTCCCCTGTCTGGCTTCTAGCTGGCAACAGAAAGAAACTAGACTCAGTACACAGGGGACCAGGAAGAGTCATCAAATACTGACCAGAGCACAACACTTACCTAGTAAAATTCCGAAGTGCCAAGAACCCAATTATCAAGAAATACCACAGAACCTGTCTCCGCCTCAGTAAAGGAGAGCACTTGAACAGACTGGTTCCAACTAGCAAACAGCTCCAGGAGCATCAGGCGGCAGCCGTGAAAACAAAGCCCCCTCCTGATGCACCAGAGTAACCCCTTAAGGGGGTGTCAAGGGTCTGGATGTACAAGCATTCTGGCTACCGCCAACCTACTTAACATCCAGCCATTGCCCAATTTAGTCCCCTTCCAATATATTGTTTGGCATACCAAGAATGGTAACCAAGCAATATCACCTGACTGTCCAAGTATCCAGTGGCTCAAACCCATCTAGCACATGACCAACCCCTAGGTTTGATCCAACTAAATCCCTGCCACAGTCAAGTCTATATAAGTCTAAAGTATCATCCAATAAAATATACTTCTCTTCTTTCTTAATTCCATATTTGAAGCTTTCCCAAAAGGCGCTAATTATCAATACCATAAAATGAAGACTTGAATATTTTTGTGTTAAAAGCACTGTACTTTCACCAAAATATGATATAGATAATTAAAAGTTGTAAATCAAATAGAAACATTTTATACATCTTATTGTACTCTAATACATATAGTAAAAAGATATAATAGAATATAATTGAGGGTAAGAATAAAGAGAGGATTATAGAAGATGATTGGGGACAAGAAAAGAGAAGAGGAAAGGAGAAGAAAGAAAAGAGGGAAAGAGAAAGATTTTTCTACTTGGTATGAGATTTTATATGATCCACCCTCTTGACAACTCAGAAATTTTTTAAGAGTTTGTTTGGCCCCTGGCGCAGCCAAGGGGCCAAACAAACTTTTAAAATTTTTGAGGAGGAATGAGAGGTGGAAAGAAGAGGTGGTAAAGGAGAGGTGGAAAGAAGAAAATTAAAGACAAACCCCCAGGAGTTTACTGCACTTTGATTTAGGCCCTTCAATTTCTGCACTTTTATTTGAGCACTATGTCAAGTATATACTTCTGGGAAGTATAATAAACAAAATAAAGGGGAAGATTAAGAAGAGAATGATACTTTATTGAATATGAATATAGCTTAATATATAGTATCATGACAAGCCACATGTTGTCCATATACGTCATGGAGTCATAGGGTTTATCTAAGTAATGTTCCTCTTGAGTCACAAGGCTTAATCAAGTTGTGTTCCATTTAGGACCTGGATTGAGGGATCCCTGTCATAGATGGCTAACTGATAAAGGTGCCACCGGTTTATTGGCTGGGTGGTGAACCACTCAGTGAGCCGCTTGGTGATTTACTTGGGGTGTTAATTCCCCAAGAGGGAGTAATCAAAGATGTTGCGACATCTCCCCCTGGGGTGCTGGAAGGAGGAGCCTTGGGAACCTTCTTGAGGGTATCTGGTACACGAGCCTGGTACTGATCCAGTTTGGCGTTAGGGACAAGGAGTCTTGAATTTTTTTGAGCTGCTCTTGCCTTACACAAATGGAGTTGATCATGGTGCATACATTTTAGTTTGGTTTGAGCTCCAATCCCTTTGATGAGGTACATGTTATTGGGTTTCACCTCCATGACAATGCCTGGTCCGCACAATCCTGGGTCTAATTTGTGTTGGTTGTGGTTGACAACCCAGATCTTGTCTCCGACTTGGAACCTTTCTTGTTGTAATGGGATTGCTTCATGTTGAACCCTTTGTTGTTCCATTGTCTCTTGGTCCTTTCTGGCTTGTAGTACTTTTGGGTCATTGCTGTCTGGAATCTTCTTGGGAAGTGGCAGTTGTGGTCCCGTTGTAGTACTGACAAGTGAAGGTTTCTGGCCATAGACAAGTTTGTAGGGGCTTTTGCCTGTATTGCAGTTGACTTGTGTTCTGCAGACCATAAGGGCGGTTGGTAACATGTCAACCCAGGCTTTTGGATTGTTGGCAGATAACTTACTGAGGGCTTCTACTAGAGAGCCGTTTAGTTGCTCTATGCGTCCATTTGCTTGGGGGTGATATGGGCTGGCTGTGACGTGTTTTATTCCATTCTTGGCGAGGTATATGTTGGTGTCAATAGCTTTGAGTTCAGTGCCTCTGTCTGTGATTAAGAGGTTGGGCTTTCCAAACTTAGCTATGATCTTCTTACCAATGAATTGCCTCACGTTGTTGCCTTTATGCTCCTTTGTGGCTTGTGCTATGGGCCATCTTGTGGCATAGTCAATGGCTGTGATGATGTACTTCTTACCTTTGCTTTCACCAGGCATAGGTCCCACAATATCTAACAACCATACCTTGAAGGGCTGTGTGATAGATACAGGTACTACTGATTTGGGTGGAGCTTTGGTTTGGGCGTACTTTTCACAGACCTTGCATTGTTCTAGTACTTCTCTGATATCATCTAACATGTTGGGCCACCAGTAGCAAGTCTTGAGGTATTCATGTAAGTTTCTGCTACGGGTGTGTCCCAAGTCTCTGTGATAACAGAGGATTGTGTCAATATTTTGTTTTGACAGAACGTAGGGTACTGTGTCACCATTTGGAAGGATTTGGTGGAGGGTACCATATACGTTTTTGAACAGATGTTTGTTCTTGAGGACTTTCTCTTGGATGTCCATTGGTGTGCCAGGTGGGAACCCTTCCTGGAGACTCCCCATGATTAACATGGGCCAGTCAGGGTCACCATCAGTGCAGAGGATGTGTTTATTGTATAGCCTTGATAGGGCATCTGCAGTAAGCATCTCTCTGCCTGGCTTGTATTCAATTTGCATGGGGTATCTCTGTATGAGACTCATCCATTCAGCTTGTCTTCTTGACAGGTGTTGTTGTGTTTTAAAGAATATCAACAACTTGTGGTTGGTGAGTACTTTGAACGTCTGGGCTCCTTCTAGGTAACATTGCCATTTCATGAGACAGTGTATGATGGCAACCAACTCCTTATTGTGTATAGGGTATCTTTGTTTGCCGTCTAATAGCTTCCTGGATTCATATGCTACAGGGAGGAAGTCTTTCTGTGCCGTTTGGATACGGAGGACTCCTCCTATGGCATAATCAGAGGTGTCGGTTTCTAGCTCATAGATACCCTTGAGGTTTGGATATTGCAAGATGGGGGCGGTGACCATGCGCTCTTTTAGCTGGCAGAAATGTTGATCTTGTAAAGGTGTCCAGACAAACTTGGTTGTTTTCCCAGTGATGGCTGATAGGGGGCTGTCAGGGCGCCCCAGTCAGGGATGAATCTGCGTACATAGGCTACCATTCCAAGGAAAGTGCGGAGTTTGCTCTTGTTTCTTGGGGCTGGCATCTCTGTTATAGTGTATATTTTGTCTGGATTGGGCTTGATACCGTCCTTGCTAATGATGTGACCAAGGAAAGGGAGTTCAGTTTAGAAGAACTTGCATTTGGATGGTTTGGCAATCAGTTGGTTTTCCTGCAGGGTACAGAGGACTGCGTGGACGTCCTCCCAGTGTTGTTGTAGGTTGGGACTATAGATTATGATGTTGTCTAGGTAGATTATTGCTCTTTTCCCAATGTGTTCCTTGAATACTTCATTCATGAAAGTTACAAAGGTACTGGGAGCGTTTTTCATACCAAAGTTGAGAACAACACATTCAAAGGAACCATATTTAGTCTGAAATGCAGTCTTTGGGATGTCTTCAGGTTTCACACAAATTTGGTGATATCCTGCTGTCAAATTGATTTTTGTGAAGATTTGGGACCCCCCAGGGCATCAAAAAGGTCATCAATTAGGGGCAGGGGATACCTGTTCTTTATTGTGACCTTGTTGAGGGCCCTTTAGTCTGTGACTAGGCAGAGGCCTCCATCTTTATTTGCCACAAAGATGACAGCGGCACCAAAGGGTGATTTTGAAGGTCTGATGATGCCTTTCTCAAGTTCTTTGTCAAGGTAGGCTTTCAGAGTGTTGTCTTCTTGTGGTGTGAGGCAGTAGATGGGTCGCGCCTTAGGCACACTACCTTTTAAGTTGATCTCATGTTAGATACCCCAATCAGGGGGCAGTCTGGGTAGTGATTCTTGGAACACAGATGGAAACTCATTGACTAGCTGGTTTCTAATTGGGTTCTGTTTGTGTTGAATTTCTGTGTTTTTGAAGTGGATGGCTTCATATGTACATGTGCTCCAATTGATTTTGCTGATGTCAGTTTCTTTCTCAGTTTCCATGATCTTTACAAATATGTGGTCCCTCATGAGGGTGTCAAGGTGTGTTGGGTACATGTAATGGTGGAATTCTCCTCGTTGGATTGTGAGGGTGGCACTGTCCTAGTCTATGTGAGGTTTTGTCTTTAACATCCAATCTAATCCAAGTATGATGTTGTATTTTGGGATTGGGATGATGGGGCCACTAATTGCCGTTTGGACATCTCCAATTTGGGCCCGGAAAGGTTTGGTCTCATGGTTAACTGGTGTGCTGCGGTTGTCCGCCATGATGACTCTCTTGATGTTACTTCAAATGGTAGGTAGCTTCATGAGGTCTGCAAAACTCTTGTTAATAAGTGATTGATTGGCTCCAGTGTCAAATAGTGCTGTGCCCTGGTATCTGTAAAAACAGAAAGGATAGGTAAGGAGTTTATTTCCAGATTGGGCGGCAAACAGGAGAGGGTTGCTGGAGGGAACCTGGATCATGGTGATGGAGTCCACGTCCTGTTCTCTGTACAAGTCTTGTGAAGAGGGGGGAGGGCGGCTCACCTAAGCACTCCCCTGAGCTTTTCCCTCCTTGTTGGTATCTTCAGTGCTAGCCTGGTTGGCTTGTGCAGTGCTATTCCCGTTGCAAGGTTGGGTACTGTTGGCTTGGTTGTTTTGCTTGTTGGGGCGAGGCTCTCTCTTAGCTGCAGGGTTTTCCTTGCGCTTGTTGGTGGCGTGTAGATTGTCAGACTTCTGAGCTGCACATTTTCCTTCTAGGAATACATCCTCCAGGTTCTTGCAGCGGGTCATGTCAAACTGTTGTCTGATATGTGTGGGAAGGCCATTGTAACAGTCCAGGCGTGGTCCAGGTTCATCAAAATTGATGGTGCTGGGCGCACAGTCACGTAGTCCCTCATACGCAATAATGTATTCCTCAATGGTTCCTGTCATTTTGAAGGTTCAGAGTTTGGTCATGATTACTATGTCTGAATCCTTCATGGAGAATTTTTAAAGGAATGCAGCCTTGAACACTTCCCAGTTTTCCTTCTGGTCAGGATGTTGGGCTAGCCATTTGGTAACAAAGCACAAAGCGGTCCCTGTGACGCGGAGGGCAACTTTGCTAACCCAGAGTCTTTGGGGGTACTCCACTTGTTTGAAATTACTCTCAGTGCTGTTGATCCAAAGAGAGGCGTTCCCACGGCATAGTCCTGCAAAGGCGCCAATCTCAGCAGTACGTAAGCGTTGAAACACAATGTTGGGTATCTCAGGTTGCGTAGACGCTGTTGTGGCTGGCGTGGTAGGGAACAGCCTGCGGGTTTTGAGGGAGTTGTACTGGTTGATGGGTACAAGGAGATTATTGTAGATGACAAGTCCAGGGGAGACGTCTTGTCCTACTTTTTAATCTCTCCAACCGTTAGGGAGTGACATTGCTTGGGTTCTTTTCTTGGGAGGAATTTTTCCTTTAAGTTGGGTAGGTATGGATAACCTACCTGTGCTACCACTGTCAAGTATACACTTCTGGGAAGTATAATAAACAAAATAAAGGGGAAGATTAAGAAGAGAATGATACTTTATTGAATATGAATATAACTTAATATATAGTATCATGACAAGCCACATGCCGTCCATATATGTCATGGAGGTCATGGGGTTTATCTGAGTAATGTTCCTCTTGAGTCACAAGGCTTAATCAAGTTGTGTTCCATTTAGGACCTGGATTGAGGGATCCCTGTCATAGATGGTTAACTGATAAAAATGCCACTGGTTTATTGGCTGGGCGGTGAACCACTCAGTGAGCTGCTTGGTGATTTACTTGGGGTGTTAATTCCCCAAGAGGGAGTAATCAAAGATGTTGCAACAACTACAATTTTTTCCCCTGAAATAACATAGGAAAACATAGTATGATATTATATTAGTTTAATATTTTTTGAAATAACCTCCAAAACAAACCAATTTTTGAATAATGCAATAAAATAAAAACCTACAAAAAAATTTCATTTCTTTTTATATATCTTTAAATATCAGGTATTAAAGAATCTACATGAGGAATTTTAAAAGCTTTTATTAATTATTTAAAATTTTATAAGCTTATAAAAATTGTGACTAAATCTAAAAAGTCAATTTTTGATTTCCCCACATTTGATTTGAGAAACTTAATAAAACATAATGAATAAAACATTAATTTTTTGCAAAAATTTAGCATTAAGTAGACCTAGTTTTTTGGTACCTTTTTGGATTTCAATTTGACTACTTTTCAATTTCTGCACACATTAAGAAACTATATGTAAATTTTTATATAAATTTTTATTAGATAAAATTTTATTTTTAAAAAATAAAGGGCTTATGATATTAATTTACATTACAATTTGAACAAACCAAATTAAAAAAATTGCCCAAAGGTAAAAAAACTTTTTTAGCTTGTGATTTCTTTTTTTATATATAGAAAAAAATTTAATTTTAATTTTTTTAACCTTGATGTATCACATATTAAATTGAAGATTTTTTTGCACTTCAATTTTTGCACTTTTAATTTTGTCCTCTCTATTCATAGGGGTAAATAAATTCTATTTTAAAAGCCAAATTAAATTAAGGTGTGTTTTAAATTGCTTCAATTTGGGCACTTCAAACTTGGCTTTTCAATTTTAGCTACTAGTAAAAACATTTTTAAAAAAGTCAAATTTAAGAAAAATATTAAAAATTTTGAGTAAATTTTGTTAAAAAAAGTTCAGAGATCAAAAAATCCATTGATTTGGAGATTTCAATCTCCACACTTCAACTTTAGGCACTTGCCCCCAAGTCCTCCCAATGGGAGCCATTTGGGTATAAATGGTTGGTTTGATTACTCCTGGTACAGGATTTTGCAGCCAGCGTCTTGCTAGGAAATAGAGCAGATTCTAGTTCCTCCACTCCTCCTAAGTACCTTGATAAGTCTTGGTGTGACAGAAATTGCGGGATAGTAGGAAGCTGTCTCTAAGTGGTGGGAAATTACCACCCAAATCCACATAGAGTTAATGATTAACCACCAACGCAGCTTCAGATACTGTTTTGTAAAATTTCCAAATGAGATACTAGGATTAAGTAAAATAATTAATCCCAACCAGAATAGCCCAAGATAAATAGCCTGGAAAAGCATCAGAGAGTCTTCAGAATAAAATTCAGGACATTAGGATACAACAAGATTTTCAGCTTTGAAGACAGGCGGAACAACTCCGAGATTGGTAGGCATGGAATTAACATTGGACAGTGTTGACAATGTAGTACCTACGGCCGGGCCCCATCTGCCAGTAATGATTCTGATGAGGATCAGATTGTAGGGGATGTAACACATTAACCCAACTACTGGATGCATTTCTTAAAATAAAATTAGACCAAGGGATAAGTGATTTTTATTGAGTAAATTTTGGGAGGACTCAACTCTTAGAGTTGAAACAGTGAAAATTATTCAATATATATCAAAAATTGACTAAGCAATACTGCCTGGATCCTGAGCTCCTATTCCTTCTACATTGTCAAGTGAGTACTTAGTCCAGGTTGCAAAGAATCCTTGTGTGACCAACTTCTGATGACCATGCTGATAAATAAGCTCATATCAGGTGACCCTTAAATTACGTCAATTTATCAACGTCAACTTACAGGGGGAATCAGATTTGACTGTCAAACTGGGGCAGCTGTAACCCATTTTTGATCAACTGTTTGATTCAAGTCCGTCAAATCAGTCAGTTTTGTTAAAGGTTTTCCAGCCTTCTGAGCTTTTCTACTTGGCTGAATAATTCCCGGCATTATGAAACTTACTGTGACACTTGGTGCCAAGTGATACCAGGCATCTGGTACACCATCACGCCCTTGTCCCCAGTTCCTCCCATCATGGAGAAACCATGTATGTTTATGGATAACAACAAGGCTCTGGCACCCACCTTGTTCCATCCCTTGGCTTCAGCCTTCTTGCTCAGCTACTTGGGAGCCTACTTCTTCCTTGGTAGATTCAATCCCCTCTTGGGGAAATACAGCTTGCTTGGGGAGATATTTCACATGAGAATGGTCTTTGTCCCCATTAGCACGTTAGTTACTGGTTTGAAACCCTCCGCGGCCATACATCTTCTTGGTGGTATGTTTCCTAGCAGATGGGTTCCCAACAAGGATGGACAGGGACCCACCAACCTGTTAAGTCACAGACTTGGGTTGTTGAATTACTCTGCAGCCTGCCAGCTTATTAAGGGAGTTTCCCCAAATGGTCACCATATTTCCACCAACCTTGTGCCACTGAAGACCCAGATCTACACAGAGGTTGTGGCTTGTCTAAAGGAGGTTAAGACAAGGCCTGATACTGACCCTGCCAATGGGCACCAGCTGCTGCAAGTTCCCAGTTCATAACTGGCAACACAATTAGCCAGCTCAGGTGATGTAGTGAACAGAAGCAGCAGAACAAAGCATCACCACTTCTTTTTGTCAGAGCTGGCCCAGCCAGGATCTGCCGCCCTCAAAACCCTGCCCCAAAGTCCACACCCCGCTGGTAAAATCCCACAGACCTCAAGGCGCCCGCCCGCTCTAAGAACCAACCTGCTGACCCATTGCTGGTGCTATACTGTCCCCCTGGAGCACCCTTTGGACCAGTGGATTTCACTAAATTACCCCTGAACCCCACCTACTCTGAGTTCAGTTTGGAGGACATCCTCATTGCCAATCCCTTGACAAGGACTAGAGAGACCAAATACATAGGAAACAAAGAAAAGTGATATGAGGTGCTGCCCTTATTGTTCAAAGACAAGTACAATTATCTGTCTGCATACTTTTTACCCATGACTCCGCCCTTAACCCCGCAACCTGACCACCCAATGGAACCCCCCACCACCACCAAGACCACGTCCACGTCCACTCAACTGTTTGGAGTACTCTACATTACTTTGACAGGAATTGTAGACTCTATGGTGCCCAACTCAGGCCCCTGGTCTTTGTTTGGGCAATCCATATCCTATATTATCAAGTTAGCACCCATCCTATGGTGGGCATTACCCACTGGCCTGGTGGTACTCCATCCTGAGTCACCTTATGCCTCTACCTATGCCTGGATTCCTGAAACTCTGGCTCAACCTACTAAGCTTGGCATGGTCCTGCACATTGCAAGCAACTGCTTGGAGGAAGTGGAAGTGCACCCATGCACTTCCCTGTCAAACAGCTGCTCATATGCATTGAACTGAGCAGGCTCAAAGTCCATGATGCAAATGTGAGGCCCCAGAGCTATCAGCCTTACCTTTTCCTCCAATTCCAGGGTGGCCTGGTCTTTGTCAGCGGCAGGAGGGTTGTTGCGGGTGTATATGGCCTCAGGTGCCCCAGGAAGAAGGAAGAATGTGAGTGAAATCACCTGGATGTCTATCTGGGCATGAATTATCCAGATCTGGTAGAACATCCAGGAGAAAGTGGTAACAGTACCATTAACTAGCCAGTTTAATACCCTTTTTAACTCCAGAAGGTTCTTCTGTGTTGCATAACAAGTGATCTAGTCCTTGACAGTTGGCTCATTTTTATAGTAAAGGAATCACTTTCTATTTGATAGCTGCTTGAGCTCCTGAGTGAGAATAAGCTCAGAAAAGACATCAGAAGCTTTGGCAGATTGGAGGCAATGCACTTGTCCCTGATATACTTGACTAGCTGTTCTTGAGTTGGCACCAACTTCTGATTGTTGGTCTTGATATTCTTGAGGACCTTGATGGCCAGATCAGAGGCGCAGAATTGAGAAGAGGTGGGTATCATCTGCACAATGTATCAATTGAGCATCCTTGTGATTAAATTATTAGGGGGCTCACATGTGTGCTCCCCTTCTTGAAAGTCATCTTTTCCCAGCCTTTAGTGTTCAGGTGGGCCCCACAAGACTTGTCCTCACAGACAAAGTGCTTACTTTTGGTTTGGTGCTTCTGATTATTACAACTAAAATTTTAATTATTGGCCACATAACCAGGGCTGCCCTTTACAGACATGATGGGGAAAAAACAGGGGAAGTTCTTGGGGACTTTGAACTCCCCATCTATATTAAAGATATTGTTGATGGTCAGTGGATCCCAAGCCATGTGGCTGGTGGCCTTGAACTTCTTTGCATATTCCTTGGGATACTCCTGATAATCAGAAGAAGAGAGGTGAGAAGAGCCACCAGGGAAGGAGAGGAGGGTTTTTTAGGCCTGCTTAGATTCCTTCTTCTTACCACTAGAATAAGTAGGCTCTTTAGCAGCCTTTTTCTTCTTGGCATAGCATTTTTTGGTGGGCTCTGAGTCAGCCTTGGACTGATAATAAGAATAATCAGTAAGATCATAATCACTTTTATTGGGTGAAGAGTGGCAGAAGATAAAGATGGTGGAGATGGAGTAGGATTCTTGGCCTTGGGGGCCTCCTTGGTTGCTTGGGGTGGTGGCAGAGGCTTTAGAGCCTGTGAAGGCAGTGTGCTTGGATTTCTTGGTTGGATTGTTTGATTTTGGCTAAAATAAAGGTTATTTTTGTAAATAAAAAGGTAAATGAAACTAACATAATAAAGAAAAGCAAAATAGAAGCAAGAAGTATACATATAAAGTTTATTGAGATAAAAATGAGTGATATTTGGTGGAGCCTCAAATATAATAAGCTTACCATAACATCTTAGGGCTAAATCATAGTTAAAAGATACCTAAAAGTAAAAGATAAAGCATAAAAAAGGAAATTATGATTGTTAGATGGGTTAATTAAACATATTGCCAGAAATAAATAAGATTTTTGAATGAAATTTTTATTAGGGGTTAACCACCCAAAAATTATTAAAGTGTCAAGTTTGGCACTGTTAACCAGCACAAAAAAACCAAATTATCACTGCCAAGTGAAAAATAAAGCCATGTTATTACTGTCAAATTTTCTGAAGTCAATGATTAATTTTAAAACAGTGTGTGTTTTACAATTATAACCTTTTTTAAATCAACAACATGTTTAAAAGTTGACCCAAAAGCAAGGCAGTTTTGTATATGTAAAAAATTAAAGCATATATTAAAAAAGTAAATGAGCAGAAAGGTTTTTATTAGTAGTAAGAGTGTACAGGGGGAGTGGGTTATTTATCATAGTTAGTGTGAGAACATTAAGAAGCTTTTTTCACTATTCAGTCTGATAAGGTGTCAATTTGGTGAGTGTTGACCAGAATCCTTAATGCAACACATATTAACTTAAGCTTAAATTCAAGCATTTAATTTTATAAATGTCAAACTGTATGTGTGGCAAGTGGATAGTGTTGAACAGGGGGGAGTCAAATTTCTGTTTTCTATAAATTACATGTGAAATCTACTAATAAATCAGGCCTAATTTATGTGGCACCAATTGATCTAACAACCCAGAATAAACATAACGTAAACAAGGAGTGCACTTGATTAATGTATATATCACTGAATCCAGAATAATGGTGCTTGGGAGCCTACTTTACAACTGTAGAAAATAATAATAAATATATAATAGTAAATAATAATAAACATGCAGTAGTTTTAAAAGCTATGACGACAACCAAAAATACCTCAGATTTAAATGAAATAATTTCAGATTTAAACAAAATCCAAGTCTCAGGTTAAAATATATACTCTGTTAACAGGGTTTATTGGCGTTAATGGTCAAAATGGGTCAACACAGCAACAAAAAGCTCACACGCAAAGCAAAACCATTCAAAATATAATCCAAAATACATTGATTCACAAACAAAATGGTGTGAGTTGACTTTTGGTGTGCATATGTTTACTATGTGAATTGGTGATAAAATACACCCAAGCAAGGTGTGTCAAAACTCAATCCAAAAACAAAACACAATAGCAACTCACAATGTAAATGAAATCACTTACGCAATGTGTGCAATGGATTGTAATCATGAATGATACCAAGGTATCTAAAATAAGACACAAGATCTGAAACATAAATTTTAAAAATATTGTGTTGGGTGTTTGAATTTAGCAGTAAAATCTGGGAAAAAGGTTGGAAATTATTTCAGGTATTCTAAAATGGGTGTTGTAAAACCAAAAACAACTAATTAAGAAATAAAAAATCTATAATTGGGATATTGGGTGAGGAAAACTCTAATTAAATATCCATATTCAGATAAAAGCAAAAAAATAAGGGATTAACTTAATTAAGTTTTATTTAATATTTTATTAAATTCTAAAAATGGAAGGAACACAACAACAGACTACCATTGCACCTGTTGTGCGCCGTGGTCGCGGTTGCCCCCGCGGGTCAAAGAATAGACTTAGTACAACACAAGTGCCTACTCAGGAGGGAGGCAGGAGAGGAGAGTTCCATAGTGATGCTGCACTGACACAGCCGGTTCAAGGAGCACAAGCTGCTAGGGTACGGAGCATCAACCCTTGGGTCCCAAAGCTGACCCAGAAGCCAACCAAGGTCACCACTACCAAAATGGTTAGAAACAAGGAGGTAGAACTTACTTTGTATGTGTTTGACGTTATTTACCGGCAAGAGTCAGTCCCGTCAGCCATGCTGGAGAAGATGAAGCCTGTACTTGATACTAGCTATGAGCCCTACGTCAGTGATGGCAATCAGGAGGATGACAAGGAGCCCCATTTCTACCAAACCAATGAGGGACAGCTGGTGCTAAAGAAAGTTGCAGCCTTCTACAACAAGGTGCCCATGCCTTGCAAGCCTGTCATAAATCAGGATCCTGGCTTGTCTGAACCCACAAAGCCTGCCCAGAAGCGCATCCCTGACATCAAACACATCATCCTTCTTAAGCTAATGCGGGAATTGGGTGACTACAAGGCGGCTGTGGCCCTTGTTGGGGTGGATCCCAAGTACACCAGCAAGACCTTCAACAAGTTCATTGATACTGGCCAAGTCCTTGCCGCGGAGAAATCCATACGCATTTTCACCATGCTCACCAAGGAGCACAAATGGGCAATCCACCAGTGGATAACCCAAGATTGCCGTCTTGAACTGGCAAATATACAGGCCATAATCAAGTCCGCTTTTGGGATTGAGGCCTCAATTTCCTTTTACTACCATCTGGTCAAGGGAATGCAATTTTCTTGGAAAAAACTCGGGGTATCTCCATACATTTAGAACAGCCCAGCCAATATTGAGACCCGGAAAAACTACGCAGAGGCGTATACTGCCCTTAAAGCCAAGGGGACAATCAAATTTTACTATATTGACAAATCAGCATTTGCCTTGTTGATGCGCAATGAGTATGGGTATGTCCCCAGAGGCTCCAATGACGGGGTGGCTTGGCGTGCTGCAGTCCGTGCCACAGCCTATTCAATGGTGGCTCTCCTCAGTCCAAAGGGGGTTGAGCTCTACCAAATGATACTAGGCTCCCACAATAGCCGGACCTTCCTGTCATTTCTCTGATTGGTCCAGGAGCACCTGAGGCGCACAAGCCTGGGCTTCACCAACGTAATTGTGTTGGACAACGTAGGTCTCCACAAGGTGGCTGATGTTCTTGAAGAATTTCCATCAATTGACATGAGCATTGCAATGGGCCCCCAGCAATTGGCCACGGCAAATATGTGCCTTCTCTTCCTCCCTGCCTATTTGCCCTTCCTAAATCCCATTGAGGAAGTCTTTGGGTGGCTCAAGCGAGTTGTCAAGCAAGGAACCCCAACTGGGACTGAGGACCTGTTTGATTTGCTGCAGGCCGGGATCCATACCCTCCCAGCTGAGACCGTGGCTAAATTCTATGGCCATGCTGATTTGTTCATCCCCGCGTGCCTAGCCAAACAGCCAATCAATTAAAGGCTTAGTGTGTCCAATTTTTTATATTCTCTAATTTATTATTCAACATTTATTAATTATCATTTTATATTTAGATGTTTCTACGCCTGCAATCACATTCAGAAGATCCATCAATAGATGTAAGTAATTTATTTATTTTATTGTATATTATTTTATTATGCCATCTAAGGGTATCATAAACACTTGATACTGGATTACGCAAACACATTAATATCACATTTGGAAAATAAATATAATAATCAAAAAAAGTTAATGTAATGTGTCCAAATCAGAAGTAGATTTTATTGAAATATATTATTATGCTTTTATTAAGACCTTCTCTGGGATGTATTCTGCAGATCTTGTTTGCTAAAATAAGAATTAGAAAATTTTATTATTATAAAAATATTATAAATTACAATGGAATTATTTGGAAGAGAGAATTTATTAAGAACTCCTATAGTGAGTTTGGCAGTATGTACCCACCCCACAATGGAGGTGGCGCATAACCTTCACTGCCACACCGTGGACGGTGGATACACCCTGGTTAAAATATTCACAGCGGCTGGTAAAAGGGAGTATTGTTAGGTGAGAATGGAGTAGCAGCTTTTCTGGCAGGGCTGCAAACCCAAAGATGCCAGCCAGGACCAAGGCGTCCTGGATGACGTGATCCACTGAGTTGTACCCGGGGGGACCTTCTTCCCATCCAGGGGAGAGCCTGGCCTTGTCAATCCCCAGAAAGACCCCGTCCAGGTCCTCAACCGACACGCCCATCCCAAAGTAAAAGAGGAGCCCCATGTAAACAACGAGGTGAAGCCTTTGCCCAGCAAAGGCTTCAGTAAACTTGTACAGTTTGTTGTATACTGCACTGATCTTCTTTTCATGTTTAGTTTTGCCAAAGGTAAGATCCATAGCTTCTGGGACCCCTGTCTTGTTGGCACTCCAGGCCAGCCCAAAGTCTGTCAGGAGGATCTTGGTCTTCTTCATGACTGTTGCATCTGCAACAGCCAGTTTTTCTACCGCGCACCCAAAGTTCTCCAGCAAGTAAGACAGGGTGTGCTCCACCGGGAAGCAGAAGCGGGCAGCCGCATGAGCCCAGCCCATCTCTGGTACATTCTTAGTGGGAGCGTCACCAGGACGTCCCAAACAAGCTCAATGGAGTTTACACAGTAAACTCCACTGAGTGATACTGGGTCCAGGCGGACCAGTTGGGCATCCTTGTAGGAAGTAACTGCCCACTTGGATGCCCCCTCGGCATGCGTAAGTTCTGCCAACGCCTCCTGCAACATCAAAAAGGACCTGTGGATACGGTCCTCCAGCTCCTGAACAACAGGGGGGGACAAATACAATTGCTTTGCCACATGAGTGGCATAATTTGCATAAAAGGTGGCCGGGACAAAAGGGACCAGGACCCGGCAGAGTTCACCAGCAACTTCTTCTAAAAAAAAGGTAAGTATTTGGAAATTTTTATTAATTATTATTTTAGGTTACCTTCTTGTGTTTCTTCCTTGCCCGCAGCCTCAGCCGGCTTGGCCATTCTTGGTGCAAGAAGTTGAGTGGGCAATTCCATGTCCTCTTTCCTGGCGCTCTTGGCTGGCTTGAGATGGGCATACATTTCTGGGTCATCTGTCCATACAGACAGCGTGAAGAGGGCAAAGGACTTGAATTAAAGGCCCTCCACCACTGTCTTCTGAATATTAAGTAAGCTCAGGGACGGCGGACTTCACCTTTGCGTTGACCTTGCGGTCAATTTCTTTGATTTTGGCAATCACTAAGTTGAGGTCCTTTAGAAGCTTTTTTAGTACTCTCATTTGATTTTTTTACTAACCTTTCCATATGTTTTTATAGCTTTTGCCCCAATAAATTCTGTATTATTTTGATACTGTTGCCTCTTTGTTTATTCCTTTTTGTTTTCCCATCTACTACATTATCACATCTTTTTACCCATTGTGTATATGTTTTACGCTCATCTCAATATGTGTTGTTTGCTTTGTGTTGGTATTGTTTCCTTGATTACCGCATTATTTTTGGCGCTTGACATAGCCCCTTGTGAAAACATTAACAACAATTTGGTGATCAGCTAAATTTGAATTAGAAAATTATAGGTTAACTTTTTTTAGATAAAGTTGTTACTGATCCAAATTCAAAACCTTAATGATAAACTTTAAGCCAATCAGGAGCCAAGTGATAAAGGGATTGTTGTGACATAAAGGGTCATTTAATAATTCTTTGATGCATGTGCGCTAATTAATATGATTGGCTGGATGTTTTGCCATTGTACGCCATTACTGCTGTGGCAAGTTGTTGGCAGACTAGTGCCCAATCAGCTGCTGGGTTAGCACTAGTCCACCAACAACTTGCCACAGCGGCAATGGCGTACAATGGCAAAACATCCAGACAATCATATTAATTAGCGCACATGCATGAAAGAATTATTAAATGACCCTTTATGTCACAACAATCCCTTTATCACTTGGCTCCTGATTGGCTTAAAGTTTATCATTAAGGTTTTGAATTTGGATCAGTAACAACTTTATCTAAAAAAAGTTAAACTATATTTTCTAATTCAAATTTAGCTGATCACCAAATTGTTGTTAATGTTTTCACAAGGGGCTATGGTTGGGTGCTAAAAATAACTGTGTTCAGGATCTAGATACATGGAATAGTAAATATATGATTTTATAGAAATAAGCTGAACATAAAGAATAAAACTAACTATAAACAAAGAGAACATGAACAATTGAAATTCAAAAAAAGATAATATAAATAGAAAATTTTGGTGACAGGGGTTTATTGGGGCAGGGAAGAGTGATGCCTAGTAGGCAGAATGGCGCGGGAAGGAGGACATAGAGGCGGTGCTGGCCTGGGGAGTCTGGGATTGGATGGATTGGGTTTGCGGGCGGGGGGTGTTGGTGGCAGGGGTGGAGGCAGGAGGATTGCGTGTGATGGCTGCTATATACCGCTCATTGTACTCCTCATCAGTCATTGGCTGGATGGGCTGGTAGGTGGCTGTGGCACAGGGTGGGAGGTGCTTATCTTTGTGTGATTGGTTGCCCATGTTCACATGGAAAACCATTTGCGCAAACAAGTCAGCCACCATTTGGTGACCAAAGAGAAAATTGTGATCAAGGACCCCAAGATAGAGGTTGTTGAAAGCCTGAGGGCAGCGCTCCCGTAGTGTATCTCCAATGTTGAAGAAGACAAAATCAGCCAGATAGACGTTGGCATAGCCGGCAGGGTAGACTGAGGCCTGGTGCCCGTGTCCCTGGATGGCCTCAAGGGCGGTGGAGCTTCCCTTCATCTGGTGGCTCAAGAAAACCTGGTATTTGGAATTTGAGCCATCCCAGGAGTCAAGCAATCCACCGAGGATGTGGCTGTATGAGTACCCATTGATGAAATCAGGGTTTGTCCAATAGTAGACAAAACCTTTGGCTGAAACAGCCAGAAATTCACCAATGAACGTTCCCTTCTTGACCTTCTTCCTTCCATTCTTGGTGGCGGTTTTTCCTTGCTCACCAAAATTGTCAAATGCAATTGATAACTTGTAGTACGAGACAAACATGATGTCATCTGTTAGACTTGTCAAGCATCTGAACAGGGTTGATTTGATTGAAGTGTCATATGGGGAATCCTCAGCGTCATCCCATTGGTTGCCGGCAAAATTGGTAAGAACCCGTATGGAAGCCACCTTCCCATACATCCAGAGCTGCACCATGCGCTCAGAGACCCATATGTTATGGTGCGCAAGCTGCTTCCAGACCTGGGTCAAGGGAAGCTTGGGGTCCCGCTGGAGGAGGTCAAGCATTATTGGGTAGGCCTTGGTTATCTGGAACTCTGTGGCCTTCTTTGGCTTCTTGGACGTCCCAATCAAAATCCCCTTATTCATTAGGTTGTTGAGCTCCCGCATTATGGTGGCTTGGGTAAATTGCAACTGGGCGGCAATCTGATCCCAGGACAGACCCTGCAGGTTGAGTGCCACAATTTCCTGAAGAATTTGGGTGGTGATGATTTGTTGCTTGGGGTGCTGGGCCGGGGGAGCTGAAGCCTGATTGGCTGAGGGGGGAGCAGGTTAGCTGGTGTCAGAAAGATGTTCCAAATCAGGGTTGCCATCCTGATTGGTTAGTTGATGGGCAGCTTGTGCAGGGGTGGTTGTGGGAGCAGGGGCAGAGCTAGACGCTAAGTGACTCTCAAACAAGTCAAAGCCATAGGGGTCAGTGGTAAGGTACACGTCAGCTTCCTCGTTACCCGCCTCAAAGGCTTGGGTGTAAACAGGTGCCTCTAAGTTCTGAGCCTTGCCTCCATTGAAGCTGGCTTGGCTGCTGCTGGCTTGGCTGCTGGCGCTGCTGGCGCTGTTGAAGATGTTGTTATTAAAAACCATTGTAAAAAACCTAGGATAAAATCACTAAAAGTAGAAATTTTAAAATTTAATGAATTATTTTTATTGGAATCACAAGTCCATATTTGGAAAGTTCTCAAAACCATTCCATACAAATCTGGAGCCATGAAAATGGATAAAATGACTCTGTTCCTAAATTGGATAGCTGTTGATTGGCTGTTAAACTGTTATTTTTCTATTTTAGGTTGCTCATACTACACATCTTGTGTGACTTCATTTTGTTTTGTGCTTGTGGAATCTTGCTTCTAGATTGCTCCAATTTTGTTTCACTTTAGTCCTTCTGTTGTTGCCTCATGAATCCTGCTTGGATTATAATATATCCGGAATAGCATCCATCCATTTTAGTTGTTGTGTCAGTTCATTTTGTTTGTGGTTTGAACTACACCGCTTGATGTTTGATACAATTTTGTATGATGGGCTAGTGAAATTTTGTATTTGGTTTGACAGTTCATTTATTAACCAAAAATATTTAAATTAATTGAATCCTGAATCTTGCGCAACTTGGATTTTGTTTAAATCTGAAATCATTTTGTTTAAATCTGAGGTATTTTCAGTTGTTGCCATAACTTCTAAAACTACTGTATAGGTGCAGATGTGTTTTTATTAGTCAAATTGCTTTTTGGCTTAAAAAGTGTTAACTTGGACACTTTTACTTTTAGATTGCCAATTACCAGTAGTTTTAATTTTTATTAGTAAATTTACATATAAATAACCTCTTAAATTAGTCTTTGAACTAACGTAATTAATAAACATAGTCAACTTCCAGTAAATTTAATTCTGTTTTTGAGTTTTGTACCCCTTAATTACTAGTAAAAATAGCTTGAATTGATTATGCAAAAACACTAAGAAATTTACATATCTGGTAGTCAACTCCCTGATAGTCAACAATCTTTCAACTACCAGGGAGTCAATTTCACCACAGTTGCCCTCTAAGGCACCCCCAAATCCGTAATGCTGGTCTCAATAACACAATCATTTAAGGTATGGGCATTGGATATTGTGAGACCCATTCCAGGAGACAACAAAAGCAAAAAATACATCATTACAGCTATTGATTATGCGACAAGATAGCCTGTGGCGCAATCTACAAAATGACACAAAGGAAAAAATTTGAGACAATTTATAGTCAAGGAAATCATTGCAAAGTTTGGAAACCCTGACCTCCTAATCACAGACGGAGGAACTGAAATCACTGGACAAGTTCCTTAGGTCAAAGTTCCTAAGGTCAAAAGTGCAAAAATCGAAAATGGGACCCCCAAAAAGTGCAAAAATTAAAACACTATGTAGGGTGCAAAAATCAAAAATATCAAAGATCAAAGTGCAAAAATTGATTTTCCGGAGGTTAACTTTGAAGCAGAAATAAATACAGTTTATAATATAAAACTAACTATTTAAAATCTTTTCTAGACTAAAAAGACCCCAAGGAATTCATTTCTGCAATAAAAATATATGCTGAATAATAAGAGAATTCTTAAATTAGCTATTTTTTAAAGAAAGTTTATTTTAGTTTCAAAAGAAAAATTAGACTAGAATTTATATGTAACTGTATTCAGTTAAATATAAATTATGAAAATAAACAAAAAACTGCTTTATAAACTATAAGTTTAATAAAAAAGATTAATTTAATTTCCAGCTTATGTAAAGTTATAATAATACTTCAGTATAAGCAAAATAAAGGATTTTTCCTGCAAGATACAAGCATATGATTTTAGGTATTTTGGTTTATTAGTGATCTTATTTCAATGATAAAAGTTATAGAAGTCTATTGTTAAAATAATATAAAGTACATTACTTTCTTATTAAAGCTATACTATACAATTTTATACTTGATAAAAGATATAGTCTTATTCCTATTTATAATAAGTCACAATATTCAAAGATATCAAGAATCTGCCACTTACATACCATAAAATGAAGACTTGAATATTTTTATGTTAAAAACACTGTACTTCCACCAAAATATGATATAGATAATTCAAAGTTGTAAATCAAATAGAAACATTATATACATCTTATTTTACTCTAATACATATAGTAAAAAGATATAGTAGAAGATAATTGAGGGTAATAATGGAGAGAGGATAATAAAAGAAAATGATAAGAGAAGAGAAGAGAGAAGAGGAGAAGAAGAGAAGAGAAGAGAAGAAAAAAGAAAGAAAGTTTTTTCTACTTGGTATCAGATTTTATATGATCCACCCTCTTGACGACGCAGAAATTTTTTAAAAGTTTTGAGGAGGAATGAGAGGTGGAAAGTAGAGGTGAAATAAAGAAAATTCAAAAGAGAAACCTTCAAAAAAACCCAAGAGCTTATTGCACTTTGATTTGGGCACTTCAATTTGTCCCCTGAAATAACATAGGGAAACATAGTACAATATTACATTAATTTAATATTTTTTGAAATTGCCTCCAAAACACACCAATTTATTAATATTGCAATAAACTAAAAACCTACCAAAAAAATTTCATTTATTTTTATATATATTTAAATATCAGGTCTTAAAAAATCTACATGAGGAATTTCAAAAGTTTTTATTAAATATTTAAAATTTTATAAGCTTATAAAAAGTGTGACTAAATCTAAAAAGTCAATTTTTGATTTCCTCACTTTTGATTTGAGGAACTTACTAAAACATAATGAATAAAATATTAATTTTTTGCAAAAATTTAATATTAAGTGGTCCTAGTTTTTTGGTACCTTTTTGGATTTCAATTTGACTACTTTTCAATTTCTGCACCCATTAAGAAACTATATGTAAATTTTTAAATAAATTTTTATTAGATAAAATTTTATTTTTTAAAAATAAAGAGTTTATAATAGTATTTTATATTAATATTTGAAAAAAATTGAAGAATTTGCCTAAAGTTAAAAAAGCTTTTTTTAGCTCTTGATTTCTTTTTTTACATATAGAAAAAAATTTTAAATTCTAAATTTTTTTTAATTTTGATGTGTCAAATATTAAATTGAAGATTTTTTGCACTTCAATTTTTGCACTTTCAATTTTGTCCCCTCTATTTAAATGGGTAAATAAATTCTATTTTAAAAGCCAAATTAAATTAAGGTGTTTTTTAAATTGCATCAATTTGGGCACTTTGAACTTGGTTTTTCAATTTTAGCTTCTAGTAAAAACATTTTAAAAAAAGTCAAATTTAAGAAAAATATTAAATTTTTTGAGGAAATTTTTTATTGAAAAAAAGTGCAGAGATCAAAAAATCCATTGATTTGGAGATTTTGATCTCCACACTTTGACTTTAGGCACTTGCCCAAATCATCACCATTGACACCAATGTCTACCCCGTCAAAAAGGTGTCAAGCATACTGTTGCCATTCCTTATCACCAACAAGCTAACAGTAGAGTTAAAAGAATAAATATCTCTCTGGTAGAAGCACTAAGTAAACTATCTGCCAGCAACCCTTCACTCTGGACTGATATGCTACCAACAGTGTTAATGGTGTGCTGCACCCATGTGAACTGTAACACAGAAAGAAGCCCATAAAAACTTGTTTAAGAACACAAGCCAGCCATTGTTAGTACCACTCTGGGACCACACCTACTCCTAGCTAAAAGAATACCTGGCAACATGACCCCACAGTACAATAAGTCAGGCAATACCAAGAAGACAAGGGAAAAAATGAAAATTAAAACAATTTCACTCCAAGAAGAGCAGTTCCAAGTAAAATATGAGAGTTGGGTAGTAAATTGCAATCTACACAAGTTAGAGCCAGGACTAAGGAGACCCAGTGTTGTTATGGAAGTCAAACTAAAAAAACACCCACCTCATCAAAGAAATTGGCTCTTGTACTGGATTAAAACTTATGCACCATGATCAACTTTGCCTCTGTAAGGCAAGAAACACCCAATATAATTACCAAATACCTTTTCCCAATGCCAAAATTAATTATACCTAGCTTGAATCCCAGATGATCTCAAAAAAGTGACAAGGTGATGCTGTGGGGATGTAATGATGGAGTTGGCACAAAATTCCAAAGTGTTCAAAAAAGGAGGTATAAAATACCAAATGCTCAAACAATTGAGAATTAGGAAAAATTGTAAAGTTGAAATGTACAGGCAAAAATCTCCAAGTAAAGGCATTGGTAAAGTGCAGCCTAAGAAAACCAAAACAGGAAACAAGAAATCAGAGATTGGGAAATGGTCACTGAATTTTGCAAGTAGAGAATCTCCCAAATTGGTTTGATAAATTCCTCAATTTTGAGATTGGGAGGGTCAAAGAACAGTGCAGAGGCCGCAGACACTGCAAAATTGATGCTAAGACCTGCAAGATATCTCACAGACATGTACGCAAGAAGAAGATCCATACTGTAAATTCAGAACCTGAACGTAAAAATGCAGGATTGTCAAATCCTTGGTCCAAATTTCAAATCACTTTTGTGAGATAGCCTTTTTTTAATTAAATTAATTTTTTTGAGTATTTATTTGAATTTTTAAAAATGCGGGGACTCATAGACACTTTGCAAAGTTCAAGTCAAACTGCATATTTCCAATGGACAAAATGAATTAACTGGAATCAGATTTGAAGTGTTCAAATCCATCAACCATTTTCATTAAGTTTACTATGTTTTTTGGAATTGCGGGATTATCAAATCCAAGAACCAAATTTCAAATCACTTTTGAATGCCACTAGTAAACTCAAATAATAATTGCGGGAACTGGAATCCAAATTGAATGTACAGTAAGTAACTAGGACAAATCAACCCAAATCAAGAAGCTCCACTCTGGATAAAATCAAATGAAAAATTCAATCTCAGCAGCCATGTTTAGACATGAAATTAAGTGAAATGTAAAATTGTCTAAACTGGAAATGATGTAATATTCTGCACTTTAAATCACTAATATAGCAATCATAAAACCATATAATGATATATGAGCTATCCTCCTGATGATGCAGAAATTTTTTAAAAGTTTTTTGGCCCCCGGCGTAGCCAGGGGCCATAAAACTTCTTTTTAAGGAATAAGGAGAGGTGGGAAAATAAACCATCAGTTTACTACACTATGTATTCATGTATTGCTATTAAGGATTTTGATTACAATAGATTTTAGAAAATACTAATAATAAAATAGAATTATATATTACAATCTATCTTATCACGTTGTCTTTTCTTTGATGTATTGATAGTTCATTCGCTGTTGATAATGTGCTTGCAATTAATCAGATAGCTTCACCTTTAGTTGCCTTGGCAATAGGAAATCAAGTCACCTCTCTGAGGCCAGCTGTGGTTGCGGAGGTGGCTTGATTTCCTATTGTCAAGCCAACTGGAGGTGAAACTATCCAATTAAATAAAAGCACATTATCAACAGCAAATAAACTATTAACACACCAAAGGAAAGACAATGTGATAAGATAGATTGTAATATATAATTCTACTTTATTATTAGCGTTTTTTTAAAATCTACTGTAATCAAACATCTAAATTTTAGCCGTCCTAAATTGGAATAGGGTGATTTTTGAGAATGCCATGATTTTTAAAAGAATTAGCAAAAACCACTCTAGATCCTTTGACTTCCTGTTTAGATGCCCATAAATTATATTTATTTCAAATTCCTCGCAATTATGATTTGAAATTTGGTTCTTGGATTTGACAATCCCGCAATTTCAGATTCATTAAGTTTTACATGATGTCTATGATTTGATTGAAATATAGGAAATCTCAAATTGTACATTAGAATCCCGCATTTCTGATTCATGTATCCTGCATTTGATTGCTTAGTTTTGTCCTTTGTTAGTTGAGTTATCTGCTCAATAGATTCAAAATTTGCCAATTTAAATAAACCAAAAAAAAACCAAAATAAATGGTTGATTTTATTAAATATTTTATTTTTCACTCAGCTGAGTTGCCCACAAAAGTGATTTGAAATTTGGACCAAGGATTTGACAATCCCGCATTTTTATGTTCAGGTTCTGAATTTACAGTATTCTGTAAAATCTGACAAACTTAAAACTGTAAAACTAGTGTTAAGTTATGGCGTTCATTAAACTACTGCAGTAGTTCTAGTAAATTTACAAGTGATATTGGGTTTAGAAATAATGCTGATGTAGTAGGGGTTGATTTTTGTCACCAGGGCTCCAGAATCAACCAAAAATTGTGTGATGTCATAAGTTTTTTGGGGCCAAAAATTACCAAATAACTTGTTCTTGCGTTTTTGGCAGCTTTTTGGGCACAATTGAGGATTGCAACTGAACTTTGGAGTAGGTTGCTACAACCCACTTGTTGTCAACAGCCTGATTTAAATCAGCCAGGTTCTTGAGAGGTTTTTTTGCATTGGCTGTTGCTGCTTATTTTTCCAAGGGCAAGTAATTCTGGCCATGATGACACTATCTGTGATAGGGGAAGCAAGATAAAGAGAAGAAATGATAATTTCATTGAATATTGGGTGATTGCCTTATAAGGCAATTTCAGAACATGAAGATAATCATGATGCTTCTAGATGCTTGAAAGGGAATCTGGAAGGCATTCTGGAAGTAGGGCAAGTTGGAAATGTTGAAAATCATACAATAGCTGTATTTGGATTGCCAGAATTTCCAATCTTGACAAAAGTCTCAAAGGCTCTGCTTTTCAGCACCCCAGGAGGGAATGTTGCAACATATATTATTAAATCCTCTCATAAAAACAATCCACCAATGAACAGCCCATTTAATGAATAATCAGTGGCACTATTATCAGACACTTATTTTGTACAGGACCAAACATTCAAAATCCTAAGAAAAACATTTCCTGGAAAGGCCTCATGACTGTCATGGCATACATGAACTGTATGTGACTTTTCATTATACTATATAGCTCTATATCTTCATATCAAATAAATTATCATTCTCTTCTTAACTTTCCTCTTTATCTTGTTTTATATACTCCCCAAAAGTATATAGTTGACACTTGCAATCCTGTGCCATCACATGAACCAATAGAACATGAAATTAGTTATTGGTCTCTGACAAAAAGATTAATATGCTAAATATTATTTACTTGAGATATTTAAATTTATAAGCTATATTAGTTTTCAAAGCTGTGACAATAAGTGAAATCAACTCATCTATAAGCAAAATCAACTCAGCTAAGCACAAAATTAAAAACTAATAAATTTATATTAGTTAACAATAGATTTGGGTTCACTTCTATTTTATCTAAGATGAGTTGATTTCACTTATTGCCACATCTTTGAAAACTACTGTATAGTTTTGCTTTTATTTGATTTTCATTTTTTTAGTTACACCTAAAACTTTGGTAGATCTGCTTATCCAAATTTGAGTGATTTTTATTCAGTAGTTTTTTAAAAAAATGTTTATACCTATATAAATTTTGGGCCATTGTATATATAAAAAATATCATGATATATGATAATATATAGGGCTGCGGCGGATATCAAACAGTGGCTGCTTTAAAAAAAAGCAGCCAGCTGTTTGAGGTCAGGAAACGGTTCCAGAAAACCGTTTTTAATCCGAGTTTTCCAGAATTGTTGCCTTACCACATCCACAGACAGATGGTTGCTCCAGTTTTTTTAAAATAAAAATTATTTTTTTCTTTTATGATCTTAAAAATAAATTAAAAGTAGAAAGTTAAAAATAAATTTATATCAAAAATAAAAAATATTAAAATCTGGCTTATCTGGACACCAGAAAGCTGAATTTTACCTTTTTTTGAAATTTTGGATTCCCTTAATTTAGGGGAATCCAAAATCCAAAAACACTCTGGCTTGGATGCGTTGATTACAGCATTTGCCATAATCATCACGTTTTTCATCCGCTGCAGCCCTAATAACGTAATAGCCATATAAATATTGTAATCAGATTATGTGTTTACTTTAAGGCTGAAGATTTTACAAATTTTAACTTATATAACAATTATCTTTAAACATATGAGATGTTTATATTTTTATTTGGATGATTTCTATTTAGCTGTGTTTGACTTTTACATATTTAAAAATAATTCGATCCTCCCGTGTACTTGGCTTCCTGTCATTCAATTTGGCCGGTTTCGATTTGCCTGAGAACGACTTTCTTAGGCGTATCGAAATTTGGAGTTCCCTCAGGATTGACCCATCTATAGCTGATTTTATCCAAAAGATTACAGCATTAACCCGACTTTAATGATACGTCACGCAGTGTTAAATAGCTGAATTCAACCTTGAGATCGAAAATGAGTTCCTCTGACTGTGCAATTGTTACTGGAGGGGCCAGTGGTATTGGGAAGTCGCTTGTGAATTGCCTTGTCCAGCGTGGGTAACATGACTGGCAATGTATACATATATCTAACTTGAATCCAGAGTCAAAGTTGTATTTGCTGACATTTCTGCTGGTCCTGGTAAAGAATTCGAAGCCGAACTTAACAAGTATGTCAGCTATTTATTGTTTTCTGAATTTTAGAGAAGGAAAAAGAGCTTTATTTGTTGAATGCAACGTTGCTGTTGAGGAGCATCTTAATAATTTGTTTGAAGTTGCCACTAAAGAATTTGGTGGTGCTAATGTAATATAATGTTTGATTTTTCTAAACAGGTTAGATTGTTATTAATAACGCTGGAATAACGAGAAATGAGGACCTTGGAGGTTCTCTAGGTTAGTTTCATTGATCTCTAAGAGAAAATAATAATATTTTATGTCTGTAGATTACATTGAT
Source organism: Entomophthora muscae (assembly GCA_014839935.2). Taxonomy (NCBI): domain Eukaryota; kingdom Fungi; phylum Entomophthoromycota; class Entomophthoromycetes; order Entomophthorales; family Entomophthoraceae; genus Entomophthora; species Entomophthora muscae. Next base: position 45,211 of record QTSX02002440.1, read on the forward strand.
GATCTTGTCCAAATAAATCTAGTATCTGTTATTAAAGGAACTTCCCTTGCAATTCAGCATTTCAAAGGCCAAAACTGCCAAGAGAAAAAGAAGGACTTTAATATAATCAATATTGGTTCGATTCTTGGCCTACGCCCTGAATTTTCTGCACCTGTATATTCACTCACAAAAACTGCGGTAGGTTTCTTTTGGCAAACAAGAAAACTTATTTCCAGGTTATTTCCTTTTCTCAAACCTTAGGATACCTAGCCGATATCGGCATTCGTGTGAACTGCATTGCTCCCTGCTTCATAGGTTTTAAACTCTGTGATACCATTTAATACTTTAGATACCAATCTCATGAAAGACATCCAAAAATCCTCTCTGGATGTCTTGGTTCAATCCAGGGGCGGATACATGGATGTTAGCCTTGTAGAAAAAGCGTTCTGTCACCTGCTTGATAATAAGGAACTGGTCGGCGAAGTTTATGAAGTCGACCCAGCTCATTTAGGTTTAATTCCAAAGGCTAAATAGAGCACCCAAGGCTTACAATTTAGCGATGCAGGAAAAACCATTTGTTCGAACGCTTGGTTTTGTTTTCTCATGCTCTCCGAATAAATTTATTTAAATACGACCGTAAGTTGGTTTAAGATAAAAAATTGACTGTTCATATTTAACTGACTACGTTTACAGTAGTTTTCACAGCTATGGTGCGAAGCAAAATAACTCATTTAAACTGAATGGACTCATATTTAAGTGAAATTCAAGTACAGTAGTTTTAAAAGATATGGCAACAACCAAAAATACCTCAGATTTAAATGAAATGATTTCAGATTTGAACAAAATCCAAGTTGTGTGAGATTCAGGATTCAATTAATTTAAAAAATTTCATTTAATAAATGAACTGTCAACCAAAAAACGAAATTTCACTAGCCCATTATACAAAATTATAGCAAATATAAAGCGGCATTGTTTAAACCACAAACAAAATGAACTGATGCAACAAGTGAGGTGGATGGATGCTATTCCGGAGTATAATATAATTCAATCAGGATTTATGTGAGGCACTGACAGAAGGACTAAAATGGAACAAAATTTAAGCAATCTAGAAGCAAGATTCCACAAGCACAAAACAAAATGGAGTCACACAAGATGTGTAGTATGAGCAGCCTAAAATAGAAAAGTAACAGTTTAACAGCTAATCAACAGCTATCCAATTTAGGAACAGAGGCATTTTATTCATTTTCATGGCTCCTGATTTGTGTATAATAGTTTTGAGACCCTTCCAAATATGAACTTGAGATTACAATAAAAATAAATCATTAAATTTTAAACTTCTACTTTTAGTGATTTTATCCTAGGTTTTAGTTCAATATGGTTTTCAACAGCACAAGCAGCCAAGCCAGCAGCAGCCAAGCCAGCTTCAATGGAGGCAAGGCTCAGAACATGGAGGCACCCTTTTACACCCAAGCCTTTGAGGCGGGTAACAAGGAAGCCGGCCTGTACCTGACCCCTGACCCCTATGGCTTTAACTTGTTCAGTAGTCACTTAGTGTCTAGCTCTGCCCCTGTCCTCTTTCTCACCCCCGCACAAGCTGTCTGTCAACCAACCAATCAGGATGGCAACCTTGATTTGGAACAACTTCATGTCACCAGCCAACCAGCCCCCCTACAGCCAATCAGGCTTCAGCTCCCCCGGCCCAGCGCCCCAAGCAACAAATCATTACTGCCCAAATTCTCCAAGAAATTGTGGCACTGAACCTACAGGGTCTGTCCTGGGATCAGATTGCTGACCAATTAAAATTTACCCAGGCCATCATAATGTGGAAATTCAACAACTTAATGAATAAGGGAAACCTGATTGGGACAGCCAAGAAGCCAAAGAAGGCCCCTGAGTCCCAAATCACAGAGGCCTACCCAATCATGCTTGACCTTCCTCAGCAGGATCCCAAGCTTTCCTTGACCCAGGTCTGCAAACAACTTGCACACCATAACATATGGGTTCCCGAGCGCATGGTGCAGCTCTGGATGCACGGAAAGGTGGCTTCAATACGGGTTCTTACCAATTTTGCCGGTGACCAATGGGATGGCGCTGAGGATTCTCATATGACACCGCAATCAAATCAACCCTGGTCAGATGCTTGACAAGTCTAACAGATGCCATCATGTTTGTATTATACTACAAGTTATTGATTGTGTTTGACAATTTTGGTGAGCAAGGAAAAGCTGCTGCCAAGAATAGAAGGAAGAAGGCCAAGAAGGGGATGTTCATTGGTGAATTTCTGGCTGTTTCAGCCAAAGGTTTTGTCTACTATTGGACAAACCCAGATTTCACTGATGACTATGAGTACAGCCACATCCTCAGTGGATTACTCAACTCCTGAAATGGCTCAAATTCTAAGTACAGGGTTTTCTTGAGCCACCAGATGAAGCGTAGCTCCACCGCCCTCGGGGCCATCCAGGGACGCGGGCACCAGGCCTCAGTTTACCCCACTAGTCACACAGACATTCATCTGGCTGATGTTGTGTTCTTTAATATTGGAGATACACTCCAGGAGCGCTGCCCTCAGGCTTTCAACAACCTCTATCTTGGAGTCTTTGATCACAATTGTCTCCTTGGTCATTAAATGGTGGCTGACTTGTTTGTGCAAATGGTTTTCCATGTGAATATGGGCAACCAATCACAGAAGGACAAGCGCCTCCCACCTTGTGCCACTGCCACCTACCAGCCCATTCTGTCAATGACAGACAAGAAATATAGCAAGTGTTATATGGCAGCCATCATGTACAATCCTCCTACCCTACCCCCACCACTACTACCCCCATCTTTCAGCCCCATTCACCCAATCCCAGACCCCCCAGGCCAGCACTGCCTCTACGCCTTTCTTCCTGCAATATTCTGCCTACTAGGCATCACTCTTCCCCACCCAAATAAACCCTCTGTTGCCAAACATTTTCTATTTATATTATCTTTATTTTGAATTTCAATTGTTTGTGTTCTCTTTGTTTATAGTTAGCTATATTCTTTATGTTCAGCTTATTTCTATAAAATCATATATTTACTATGTCGTGTATCTAGATCCTGAAGACAGTCATTTTTAGCACCCAGACACATCCCCTTGTGAAAATATTAACAACAATTTGGTGGTTATTGAAATTTTAATTAGAAATTATAGGTTAATTGTGTTTAGATAAAGTTGCTACTGATCCAAATTCAAAACCTTAATGATACACTTTAAGCCAATCAGAAGCCAAGTGATAAAGTGATTGTTGTGACTCTTTATGTCACAACAATCACTTTATCACTTGGCTTCTGATTGGCTTAAAGTGTATCATTAAGGTTTTGAATTCAGATCAGTAACAACTTAATCCAAACACAATTAACCTATAATTTTCTAATTAAAATTTCAATAACCACCAAATTGTTGTTAATATTTTCACAAGGGGCTGTGCAAAGTGCCAAAAATAATATGGAAATTAAGGAAACAATGCCGACACAAAGCAAACAAACCCTATTGAGTTAAGCGTAAAACATATACACAATGGGTAAAAAATGGGATAATGTAGTAAATGGGAAAACAAACAGGAATAAACAAAGAGGCAATAGTATCATAATAACACAGATTTTATTGGGGTGAAAGCTATAAAAACATATGGAAAGGTTAGTAAAAAATCATATGAGAGAACTTGAAAAACTACTCAAAGACCTCAACTTGGTGATTGCCAAGATCAAAGAAATTGACCGCAAGGTCAAAGCCAGAGTGAAGTCTGCTGTCCTTGAAGGGAAAAAATAGACAAGGTGTCCGCAAAGGCCCTAATGACCAAAATACCTGACACGTCAGAGAAGACAATTGAGCGTCTTCTAAACGTCCAGAAGACTGTTGTAGAAGGCCTCCAGTTCAAGTCATTTGCCCTCTCTGCGCTGTCTGTCTGGGTTGATGACCCTGAGATTTATGAACATCTCAAACCTGCCAAGCGTGCCAGAACTGAGGACACTGAATTGCCAGCGCAATTGCTTGCACCAAGAATGGCAAAGCCTGCTGAAGCTGCAGGCAAGGAGGGAACCCGCAAAGGTAACATAAAAAATAAAATTAATAAAAATTTCTAAATACTTACCTTTTTTAGAAAACATAGACAGTGAACTCTGCTGGGTCCTGGTCCCATTTGTTCCCCCAATATTCTACGCCAATTACACCAATCATGTGGTAAGACAGCTATTTCTGTCCCCCCTGTCTTGCGCAAGCTAGAGGACCGCATCCATGGTACCTTTTTAATGTCCCAGGAGGCGTTAGCTGGGCTGAAACCTGGCAAGGGGGGCATCTGAGTGGGCAGTTACTGCCTACAAGGATGCCCAACTAGTCTGCCTGGACCTGGTGGTCCTCAGTGGAGTTTACTGTGTAAACTCCATTGAGCTTGTTTGGGACGTCCTGGCAACGCTCCCATTCAAGAATATACCAGAGATGGGCCGGTGTCAGGGATCCACTCATTGGGAAGTCTCTCTCTAATCAAATGAAGGAGAGCTCCCAAGTTGAATTTTACTAGAGTAGACCCTACTGGAACCCTTATCATTAATATGTGTGAAAGGTGACCAAATAAGCGGAATCTTCCCAAGAAGGGAGTGAAGTGGTTTAGAAGATAATAGATACTGGTATACCCCAAGACCAATCAGGGGGCCTTGGGGTGGATAATAGGTGGAAATCAAGCTATTTCTATGTAAGGGGCATGGCGGCAACATGATCCAAAATGTTACCAAATTGAGTCTTCTTATTTGTTGGTAAGAGTTGGTTTGGGGGTTTCAAAGTTTACATTGGCTTGCCCATAACTGATTAACACGCAAAAAGTCCATACAAGGAAGATGAACCTCATGCTAGGGGACTTGCCCAAGTGGTTCTAGGTGGCCATCTCTTCCCCCAAGGTCCCAGGGTTTGAATCCTGGTGCTATCAATTATTGGATCTTCAATGTCAAAGCCTATTTTTTCCCGGATGGTGCCTGATGCATACCCTCCATGACCTTGAAACTGAACACTTACATTCCACCAATACCTTCCCTATTTATCAAATAAAGTAATAAAGTTTCCTGAGCCCCTGCTGGGGGTTCTTTTAAAAAAGATGAACTTCATGCTACTGAAGGGAGAACCTTTAGAATCTACTAATCAAGTGTTTAGAGGTTGAAAATATAGATTTATTGGTTGATAGGAATAAGAGGAATTGTTAGAGCAATTTGGAAGGGAAGAATTTGTCAGTTTAAATACTGACCTCAAGTGAGAAAGGGAACATTGTGGTTACCAGGTGATACTGCAAGAGTGATTTGAGAAAGATTGCCTTGCAGGACTGCAGCAGGCTGCAGCCTGCAATGCAAGAAGAGGCAGGTTGGGATATTGCATTGCAGTATTGTACCTCACTATGGTTGGGGATGGTATCTGGGGTTGGATATGAAGTATTTCTTTGGCTTGGTTGGTTTGCTGGGTTTGATTGGCTTCCTAGATCCCTGAATATCTGGTATGGACAGTTTTTGCATTTAAATTTAGCTTGATTGGCTGTTTTGTAATTATTGGAGCCAATATTATTTGCTGAATTATTATTCTTATTGTTGTAATTGTTGTCTGAAGCCTTAAATTCCAAATTTGAAGTAGAATTTATATGTTGTTCTTGGTTTTTACACTTGCTCTTGTTTTTGCATTTGTTTTTGATTAAAACTGTTGCAACTGAACCAATGAGGATTCAGTATTTGGAATTGGGGAAGACAACAGTCCAACAGAAAGGACAGAATAATAATAATAAGGTATTGTTTATTGTAGAATATTGTGATTAATATACTATATGGGGAAAGCCACAAGGCCACAAGGGGGTGGCATAGTGGGAAGTTCCATGTAAGGTTTGAAGCCAAGGAATAACTTGTGCAGGAATCAGCAAGTCAAATTGTCAGTGCTCCTAATTAGGATGAAGTATCCGCCATTTGATATTGCCATCAGATTAATCCATGTTGTTAGATACGTCAAGGGGCAGCTCATTGAGCGCCCCCTGTGTATTGTAAGATACGTTAGCAGGCAAGTCTGGAAACTTGGTTGCAACACCCCCCTTGCCCCCTGCTTGCTGTCAGACACCAGGACTGGAGTCTGTGGAAGGTCTGCACAAACAACTTTTGTGTGGGAATAGCGCGGCAGGGGCGCAAGCAATCATGGTGAAGCTTCTTGGTGTTTCCTTGGGCATCCTCAAGTTGGTAGGTGTGATTGTCATGGACTATATCTATCTTGAAGGTCTTGAGGTGGTTGGGTTTCAACTTGGCAGAATTGGAATTGAGGGTGTAGATGGGGTCACCTACAGCGTATCTAGCTTTGAGGTGCTTTGTCCCTCCTCCAATCTGCTTGTGTTTAATTTCCCAGGCTTTGGCACACCATTGATCCAGGGATGGGGTTGTTGCTAGGAGAGGCTTGTCAGGGACCTTGGACCGTAGCTTTCCCTGTTCAACCCCTGTCAGACTGTCAGGTGTTCCAAAGGCCAGGGTACTGGGGCTGAACCCCATGCCCCTGTTGATTCTTGCTCAAAGGATGAGTAGAGCAATGGGCAGGTGTTCAGTCCATGTGGTGTTGGGGTGCTCTTGTGAGAGCTTGGCAATCAGTTGAACCAGTGAGCCATTTAACTGTTCAACGCGTCCATTGGCTTGAGAATGATAGGGGGTTGTAACAATGTGTTGAAGTGCGTTCTTGGCGTAGTATGCCTTCATGACATGCCCAACTAGTTTGGGACCACCATATGTGATGAGACGTTTTGGTTGCCCAAAGCAGGCCATAATTTCCTTGCCAATAAAGCAGGTAATTGTGGTGGCAGTGTGGTTGGTTGTTGCCCAGGCCACTGGCCAGCAAGTGAAGTAGTCAATGGCAGTGATAATGTACTTCTTTCCCAGTCTGTCTTTGGGGAGTGGCCCCACAATATCAAGGGCCCACTGCTCAAAGGGTTCCATGGCCTTGATGGGCAGGACAGACTTGGGGGGTGCAGGTTTGGACATGTTTTTTTTGCATAACACGCACATTTTGAGGTGGTCCAAGATGTCTTGATGCATGTGCAGTCACCAAACCTTACGTTTCATGATCTCAAAGAGGTTACACCCTCTGATGTGACCAAGGGTTTGATGGTAGTACAATATTGTGTCCCCTTGTTGCGTGGTGGGAATGTAAGGCATCTTTTCACCTGTCTCTGCCCAATGGCAGACGTTACCCACATTGGTGATGAACTGACTTTTGTTGTCCTTCAACTTGGAGATGGTCACCAAGTTAAGGCCCTTGTAGCGGGTTGCCTCAGGGCGGAGGTAGAGCATGGGCCAATCTGGATCTAAACCTATTGTCCCCAGTGATGGACACTACGTAGAGTCGCAAAAGAGCGTCAGCTGTGACAAGTTCCTTCCCAGGTTTGTACTCAATGCGTAACTGATAAGGGAATAGGCGCTCCACCCATCCTGCTTGGCGGCGTGTCAGGTGGGACTGTGTGTTGAAGTACTGAAGTGACTTGTGGTCCGTCAGAACGCGGGGTGAGAAGGTAGCACCTTCCAGGTAGCAGCATCACTTCTCAACTCAGTGCACAATTACAGCCAGTTCTTTATCATGGATGGGATGGTGTTGTTCTGAGTCAGTAAGTTTCCTGGACTCATATGCCACAGGGAGAAAGACAACATTGTCAGTTTCTACCCTTAGCATGCCCCCTTTGGCCATGTCAGAAGTATTGATCTCTGGTTTGTACTGTCAGTTTCAATTGGGGAACTGCAGGACTGGTGCTGTTGTGAGCCTTTGCTTCAACATCTCAGAGGCGCAATCTCTGAAAGGGGTCCAATGGAAGCACTGCTTGGTATTGAGGAGCTCAGTGAGAGGTGCAATTAGTTCTCCGCATTTGGGGATGAACTTCTGCACATAGGCAACCATGCCCAAGAAGGTACGCACCTAGCCCACATCAGTGGGAGGTGGCATGCTGGTGATTGCCTTGATTTTGGTAGGGTTGGGCTTTATCCCTTGAGCAGAGATGGTGTGCCTGAGGAATAATAGCTCCAACTTGAGAAACTTGCATTTGGAGGGTTTAGCTTTTAGCTGGTTTTTCCAAAGGGTGTTGAGGACAGCACGGAGGTGTTGGAGGTGTGTGGTTTGATCTTGGCTGAAGACAATAATGTTGTCAAGGTACACAACCACACATTTTCCAATCAGTTCCTCACATTCTTTGTTCATCAACATGGCAAAGGTGGAGGAAGTGGTGGTCATTACAAAGTTCATGACACGACAATCAAACAACCTGTAGCGCGTGCAGAAGGCAGTTTTTGCCTCATCCCCAGGTGCAATGCGGACCTGGTTGTACCCTGCAGTTAGATTGATCTTGCTAAAGACCTTTGCACCTGCAAGTGTATCAAACAGGTCATCAATAAGCGGCCTTGGATACTTATTCTTAACCGTCACCTCATTTAGGGCGCGGTAGTCTGTGACCAGGCAAAGGGACCCGTCCTTCTTAGCTACAAAGAATACAGCTGCCCTGTATGGAGAGAGCAAGGGGCAAATGAAGCCCTTGTCAAGCGTGTCCACAAGGTGCTGGTGGAGGGTCTCATCTTCCTTTGGTGTAAGATGGTATAATGGTTGTGCTTTAGGCAACAATCCTTGAAGCTGTACATTGTGCTGGATCTCCCAGGGAGGAGATAGTTGTTCAAGTGTCTCACTGAATACATCCTTGTACTTCTCAAGGAGTGCAGTAAGCACTGGTGGTGGTGAGGAGGTCAAGGGAGGAACCGCAGATGGTTCAGCACGGATAACTTCACTGAGCATTGGTTAAAGTCTAGTTTCTCCCCTTGAAATTGTACAAGCCTGTCTCTGTTATTCTGACAAACACAGTATCATGGAGTAACTTGCTCATTTCCACAGGGTAGATCTGGAACCCCACCCCATTTCTATTGAGGGTGATGACAGAGGTATCCCAGTCAATGTAGGGACAGTTGTGCCAAAGCCAGTCAATACCAGCAATCATGTTGTGGCTGATCCCTGCCATGATTGATCCAGAGAGCTTAACCTGGATGTTCCCCATTCTCACAGATAAGGGTACCGTCTTATGGGTGATGGCCACTCTGCAGAAGTCAGCTACTTGTACAGCTTTGAATCTGCTGGGCACTTGGTCTAATTGTTGAGAGTCGGAAAACGCCTGGTCCACCATAGTGTGGTTGGCCCTGGTATCTACCAGTAATTTGTGGGTGTTCCCACGGAAACAGAAGGGGTAGGACAAGTGTGTTACTTTATTTGAGGAATGGCTTGCTTGTAATACAGGGTTGTCACTGTGGACTTGAAAGACGTCCAGGATTTCAACTTTGTGAATGTTGTAGTCACAGGGATTTTTTGCAAGCAGGGATTGAGAGGATGGGTCAGGTGGGGTTGTAAGGCCTCTTGTTGTTACAACCCCCAGGCTTTTCCCAGGTCCTTGATCTGCGCTAGCTGAAGCTCCCCCTTGCGGGGGCGTTTAGTCCCATTATCCTGCTGACGTGGTTGGCAACAGCCTACTTGACCATGGCCATTGCCTGATGTTGTACGTGGTTGGGGTGGAGCGTCACTGGTATGGCAGAAGCCCATTGAGGCCTGGTTGTTAGCCTCCATGATGGCTTTATAGCAGTCATCAATGGAGGTACAGCAACCTATGGGGACCCACTTGCAGATATGGGGTTTTAACCCATTGACAATCAGAGTGAGTAGCATTGCGTTTCTGTTGGTCACAGCTTCTGGGGCGGCAGCAAGGGCTTTTTGCCAGGCGGCAAGGTACTCAGGGACGGAACCAGTTTTCTTGATTGCTAGAAGAGGAGTTCCCACAAAAACAGGATAGAAGGTTTCACTATAACAGGACTTGGCGGCATCTCAAAATGCCGCCCAGGTAACGTCAAGTTCCTGGCTGGCCCAGTTGGTGAACCACACAGCGGCAGGCCCCGTGAGGCGCCCAGACGCGGTGGCAACCCACATGGGCTCAGGAACCTGGCAGATGCAAAGGCGGGTTTCAGTATACTAGAGCCAACTGACAATGTTGGCCCCCTCAACGCCACCAGCAAAGGTTTCTAGCTGAAGTTTGAGCATGTGTTGGGACAAGTCTGACTGGGGCAGGGTGACACTGGCGTCACGCTGCCCAAGGCAGAGCCAATTGTACATGCTGGTGAGAACTAACTGGTCTTGATATATGATGTACCCGTTGAGGATGTCCCCCTTGGGGATTGGCAGGAAGGTCTCTTGTTGGGGAGTAGCCATACAGCCTGTACTCTGTCCTTTCTTGGGGGGAATTTTGTTTTAGGTAGGTCAATAACCTACTGCTTCTACCACTGTTGCAACTGAACCAATGAGGATTCAGTATTTGGGATTGGGGAAGACAACAGTCCAATAAAAAGGACAGAATAATAAGAATACTGTATTGTTTATTGTAGAATATTGTGATCAATATACTATATGGGGAAAGCCACAAGGCCACAAGGGGGTGGCATACTGGGAAGTTCCATGTAAGGTTTGAAGCCAAGGAATAACTTGTGCGGGAATCAGCAAGTCAAATTGGCAGCACTCCTAATTAGGATGAAGTACCCACCATTCAATATTGCCATCAGATTAATCCATAATGTTAGATACATCAAGGGGAGGCTCATCAAGCGCCCCCTGTGTATTGTAAGATACATTAGCAGGCAAGTCTGGAAACTTGGTTGCAACAAAACACATTCATTTATTAATTTCAAATGTGTTTTTGAAACAATTGAATTAATTGTTTTGTTACTATTCTTAGTTTTTAAATTTGCATTTAAAAATGCAGTTTCTGGCTCTTGAATTTCACCTAGAGTCCTTAAATTTGGTTTTATATATGTGTAAGGTATGGAATCCCTTACAGCCAGGCCCATGTGACTGCTTGCTTCTGCTTCCCAGTGAAGCATACACTCTCTTACCTCCTAGAGAACTTTGGGCACACAGTGGGGAGATTGGCTGTTGCAGACGCAACAGCTGTAAAGAAGACCAAGATCCTCCTGGCGGGCTTTGGGCTGGCCTGGAGTGCCAATGAGACAGGGGTCCCTCCAGCAATGGAGCTCACATTTGCCAAGACCAAGCACAAGACAAAGATTAGTACTATGTATAATTAACTCTGTGAGTTTACAGAAGCCTTTTCTGGACAAAGGCTTCACCTTGTGGTTTACCTTGGGTATTTTTTCTTCTTTGGGATGAGCGCCAGTGTAGAGGACCTAGATGGGGTCCTTCTCAGGGTTGGCAAGGCCTGGCCCTCACTGGACGGGAAGAAGGTCCCCTGCGCACGGCTCAGTGGATTATGCTATCCAGGATGCCCTGGTCCTGGCTGGTATCTACAGGTTTGCAGCCCCGCCAGAGAAGCTGCTCCTCCATTCCCACCTGACCATACTTCCTTTTACTAGCCGCCAAGAATACTTCAATCAGGGTGTATCCACCGTATACAGTGTGGCAGTGGAGGTTGTGCGCCACCTGCATCACCAGGTGGGTACATACTGCCAAACCCACTACAGGTGCACTCAATAAAAATCTGCTTCTGCAATATAAGCTACACTTTTAGATTTTACTTTTCAAAATAATTAACTTTTATAATTCTTATTTTAGAAAACAACTTTTGCAAAATAAATCCTGGAGAAGGTCATCATATAAGCATAAATATATTTACTTTAATAAATATTACACCTATTGTGTACACTTTACATTTAACTTTTTTTTAATTTGATTTTTATATTTATTTGACAAAAGTGATATAAATATATTTGTGTAATCCAGTATCAAGTGTTTGGGATAACCTCAGATGCTATAATAAAAAAATTAATATAAAATAAATAAAGTACAAACCTCCATTAATGTTCCTGCTGAATGTGATTGTGGGCTTAGAAGCTTCTAAATATAAAATGATAATTAATAAATCTTAAATAGTAAATTAGAGAATATAAAAAAGTTGGACACATTAAGCCTTTAATTGATTGGCTGTTTGGAAAGGCACACAGGGATGAACAAATCAGTGTGGCCATAGAATTTGGCCACAGTCTCAGCTGAGAGGGTGTGAATCCCAGCCTGCAGCAAATCAAAGAGGTCCTCGGTCCCAGTTGGAGTACCTTGCTTGACAACTTGCTTGAGCCACCCAAAGACTTCCTCAATGAGATTTAGGAAGGGCAAATAGGCAGGGAGGAAGAGAAGGCGCAAATTTGCTGTGTTCAATTGCTGGGGGCCCACTGCAATGCTAGTGTCAATCATTGGGAATTCCTCAAGAATATCAGCCACCTTATGGAGACCAATGTTGTCCAGCACAATTACATTGGTGAAGCCTGGGCTTGTGCGCCTCAGGTGCTTCTGGACAAATTGGAGGAATGCTAGAAAGGTATGGCTGTTGTATGATCCTAGAATCATTTGATAGAGCTCAACCCCCTTTGGACCAAGGAGAGCCACCATCTAATAGGCGGTGGCGTGGACTGCAGCACACCAAGCTACCCCATCATTTGAGCCTTTGGGGACATACCCATACCCATTGCACATTGATGAGGCAATTGCTGATTGTCAATGTAATAGAATTTGACCATCCCTTTGGCTTTGTGGGCAGTTTAGGCCTCAGCATATTTTTCCCAGGTCTCAATGTTGGCTGGGCTATTACAATTGTAGGGGGATACCCCAAGCTTTTTCCAGGAAAAGTGCATTCTCTTGACAAGATGGTAGTAAAAAGAAATTGAGGCCTCAACCCCAAAAGTAGATTTGATTATGGCCTGTATATTTGCCAGTTCAAGACGGCAATCTTGGGTTATCCACTGGTGGATTGCCCATTTGTGCTCCTTGGTGATCATGGTTGACACACACAAGGATTTCTCCACAGCAAGGACTTGGTCAGTATTGATGAACTTGTTGAAGGTCTTTGAGGCTTACTTGGGATCCACCCCAACAAGAGCTGTGGCTGCCTTGTAATCACCAGATTCCTGCATTAGCTTGAGCAGGATGATGTGTTTGATATCTGGGATGCACTTCTGGGCAGGTTTTTTGGCAGTGGAGATTGACTTGTTGGCATTGGGCACAGCACAGGGCATAGGCACCTTGGTATAGAAAGCTGCAACCTTCTTTAACACCAGCTGTCTCTCATCAGTTCTTTAGAACTCAGGCTCCTTGTCCTCTTCCTGAATGCCATCACTGACGTAGGGCTCATAGCTAGTGTCAAGTACATGCTTCACCTTCTCTAGCATGGCTGACGGGACCAACTCTTGCCGGTACACAACGTCAAACACATATGAAGTAAGTTCTACCTCCTTGTTTCTAACTGTTTTGGTAGTGGTAACCTTGGTGGGCTTCTGGGTCAGCATGGGGAACCAAAGGTTGATGCTCTGCACCCTAGAAGCTTGTGCTCTTTGAACTGGCTGTATCAGTGCAGCATCACTATTGATCTCTCCTCTCCCATCTCCTTCCTGAGTAGGCACTTGGGTAACACTAACTCTGCTCTTTGACCTGTGGGGGCAACTGCAACTGTGGCGCACAACAGGTGCATTGGTACTCTGTTGTTGTGTTCTTTCCATTTTGAGAATTTAATAAAATACTAAATAATTTTTAATTAAGTTACTCCCTAATTTTAATTTTTGCTTTTATCTGAATATGAATATTTGATTAATATTTCCCCCATATCCCAATTATAGACTTTTTATTTCTTAATTAGTTGTTTTTGGTTTTACCACACCCATTTTAGAATACCTAAAATAATTTACACCTATTTTCCCAGATTTTACACCAAATTAAGCACCCAACACAATATTTTTAAAAATTGTGTTTCAGATATTGTGTCTTATTTTAGATACCTTGGTATCATTCTTGATTACACTCCATTGCACACAACATTTGAGTGATTTTGTTTATATAGTGAGTTGCTATTGTGTTTTGTTTTTGGATTGAGTTTTGAATCACCGCGCTTGGGTGTATTTTGTCACCAATTCACATAGTAAGCACTTGTACACTGAAAGTCAACTCACACCATTTGTTTGTGAATCAATATATTTTGGATTTTATTTTGAATATTTTTGCTTTGCGTGTGAGCACTTCTTTGCTGTGTTGACCCATTTTGTCCATTAACGCCAAAAATCCCTGTTAACAGAGTGTATATTTTAACCTGATAGTTGGATTTTGTTCAAATCTGAAATCATTTTGATTAAATCTGAGGTATTTTTGGTTGATGTCATAGCTTTTAAAACTACTGTATCAGTGTAAACTATACACCCTGTTAACAGGGATTTTATGGGTTAATAGGTAAAATGACCCAACATAGCAATCAACAACCCAAACAACAAGCAAATATAATTAAAATACAGTACAAAATGAATAGAATCACAAAAAAAAGTGGTTTGAGGTGTCCTTCAGTGTACACATGTTTACTATGTAAATTAGTGACAAAATACACTCAGGCGTAGTGAGTCAAAATGCATTGCAAAAACAAAACACTATAGCAACTCAACAAGCAAACAAACCTGCCCAGTCATTGTGTGAAATGAGTTGTAGACAAGAATGCTACCTAGAAATCTAAAATAAGGCACAGGATCTGAAAGATAAATTATAAAAACTTTCTGCTGGGTGTTTAAATATGGTGTAAAATCTGGGGGGAAATGGTTGGATTTTAATTTAGTGACTCTAAAATGGATTATGTAAACCCAAAAATGACCAATTAAGGCATATTTTTTTAAAAAATGAGCAGTTGGGTGGTGAATATTATAATTAAATAACCTTATTTAGATAAAAAGCAAACTTTAAAACAAGGGTTGTAGCTTAATTTATCTTTATTTGAAATTTTATTTTATAGTAAAATTGAAGGAACACACCAACAGAGTAGCAACACAGCTGGTGTGCACCGTGGTTAGGGGTGTCCCTGTGAGTCAAAAAGATTATAGTGAGTGCAACAAAAGTTTACAAATAAGAAAAAATATAAAGGATAATGAATACTGTCAAAGCTGCAAAGACACAACAACAATTTCAAGCCACATAGGTTGGAAGGGTACAGAGCAAAAATCAAAGGGTGCCCAAACTATCCAGAAAGGCTACTAAGGCTTTCATGTCTAAATCAATTAACAACAATGAAGTTGAGCTAAATTATTTGGTATTTAAGCCTTTTTACTGTCATTAGTTGGTCCTAAAAAGCATGATACAAAAGGTTCAGACAGTGCTTGCTACTAGCTATGAGCCTTATGTAAGTGATGGCAACCAAGACAATAATGGAGAGAAAGGATATTAGAGAACTTTGTAGGGACAGCAGGTTTTAAAGAAGATCATAGTATTCTACAACAAGGTGTCTATGCCTTATATGTCAGTCAACAAGTAGGATCCTGACTCCTCTGTACCCCAAAAGCCAACTAAGAAGGTTTTTTCTGACATAAAGAGCATTATTCTTATCAAGTTGATACAGAAAACCAGTGACTTCAAGAAGGCAGTGGGTATTGTTGGAGTGAGATCCAAAATTTGCCATCAAACTATACAACTGATATCTCATCATCAGTCAAATTCTCAAAAGGAGAAACCCAAACACCTTTCAACCCTGCTCACCAAGGAGCACAAATGGGCTATCTGCCAATGGATTAACCAAGACTGACATTCTATACTAAAAAATAAAAAGTCTATGGCCAAGTCTATTTTTAGAATCAAGGCTTCAATTTTTTTTCATTGTGTGAGCAGAAGTTGAAATTTTTATGGAAAAAACTTGGGTCATCTCCATGTAAATGTAACAGTCCTGCTATTATGAAGACCCAGCAAAAATATGCAGATGTGTAAACCTCTCTTAAGGACAAAGGAACAGTCAAATTCTAGTATATTGACAAATCAGTGTTTGCATTAGTCTATGCAAAATGCATATATCTATGTCTCCAGAGGGCTAAAGGCAGAGTATCTTGACATGTGTGAATTAATACCATAGCCTATTTCATGCTATCTGTCCTTAATCCAAAAGGGATTAAGATGTATCAAATAATCAAGGTACCCATAATATCAGGACCTTTCTATCATTTAACCAATTGGTAAAAGATCATCTCAGGCGTACTAGCCCAGGGTTTACCAACATTATTGCACTGGATAATTTTGGACTCCAAAAAGTGGCAAATATTCCTAAGCAATTTCTAATGATTAATACAGGTGTGGCAATTGGCCTGCTGTGATTGGCCACAGCACATATGCACTTATTATTTCTTCACACATATTCCCCATTCCTGAACCCAATCAAGAAGGTCTTTAGGTGGATCAAGCAAGCTGTCAGCAAGGCACCCCAACTAGACCCAAGGCCTTGTTTGATTTGCTGCAGGTCAGGGTCCATATTCTTCTAGCAGAGACAGTGGCTAATTTTTATGCACATTCTGAATCATAAATTCTTCTGTGTCTTGACAACCAGCCAATTAATTAAAAAGCTTTTTATTCCACATTCTTTATTAGTTTATATATTTTCTTTTTCAAACTTTATTTTTTATTAGTTTAAATTTATTAATGCTTATTTTATATTTAAAAGTTGCCAATCACATAGTCTGAAAATGTCTAACTTTAGCCTACAAGTTCAAGCTCTTATTTTAATTTTAAAATTGTTTAATGTGACTCATGATGACTATCCAAACCCTTGGTCATGAAGTATTTATATTCATATATACTGTAAATTCATAACCTAAACGTAAAAATGCGGGATTTTCAAATCCTTGGTCCAAATTTCAAATCACTTTTGCGGGCAACTCAGCTGAGTGAAAATTAAAATATTTAATAAAATCAACTATTTAATTTGACTTTTTTTGATTTATTTAAATTGGCAAGTTTCAAATCCCTTGAGCAGATAACTCAAATAAATAAAGACAAAACATAACAAGCAAATGTGGAATACATGAATCAGAAATGCAGGATTCTAATGTACAATTTAAGATTTCCTGTATGCCTAACAAATCATAGGTAACATGTAAAAATTAAGGAATCTAAAATTGCGGGATTGTCAAATCCAAGAACCAAATTTCAAATAAAAAATGAGGTGAATTTGAAATAAATATGATTTATGGGCATCTAAACAGGAAGTCAAAGGATCTAGAGTGGTTTTTGCTAATTCTTTTAAAAATCATGGCATTCTCAAAAATCACCCTATTTCATTTTAGGACGGCTAAAATTTAGATGCTTGATTAAAGTAGATTTTAGAAAATGCTAATAATAAAATAGAATTATATATTACAATCTATTTTTATCAAGTTGCCTTTTCCTTGGTGTGTTGATAGTTCATTTGCTTTTGATAATGTACTTTAATTAATAGGATAGTTTCACCTCCAGTTGCCAAGGCAATAGCAAATCAAGTTGCCTCTGTGAGACCAGCTGTGGTTGCAGAGGCAACTTGATTTCCTATTGCCAAGGCAACCAAAGGTAAACTATCCAATTAAATGCAAGCATATTATCAACAACAAATGAAAAATCACCACAATAAGGAAAAGGCAACATGATAAAAATAGATTGTAATATATAATTCTATTTTATTATTAGCATTTTCTGAAATCTACTGTAACCAAGTATCATTAATAGCAATACATGAATACATAGTGTGGTAAACTGATGGTTTATTTTCCCCTCCTTTCTTCCTTGAAATTTTTTAAAAGTTTCTGCGTCATCAGGAGGGTAGCTCATATATCATTATATGGTTTTGTGGTTGCTATATTAGTGATTTAGAGTGAAGAATATTACATCATTTCCAGTTTAGACAATTTTACATATCACTTAGTTTCATGTCTAAACATGACTATCAAGATTGAATTTTTCATTTGATTTTATACAGAGTGGAGCTTCTTGATTTGGACTGATTTGTCCTAGTTTATTACTGTACATTCAATTTGGATTCCAGTTCCTGCAATTAATATCTGAGTTTACTAGTGGCATTCAAAAGTGGTTTTAAATTTGGTTCATGGATTTGACAATCCCGCAATTTCAAAAAACATAGTAAACTTAATGAAAATGGTTGATGGATTTGAACGCTTCAAATCTGATTCCAGTTAATTCATTTTCTTCATTGGAAATATGCAGTTTGATTTGAAATTTTCAAAGTGTCTATGAGTTCCTGCATTTTTAAAAATTCAAATAAAAATACAAAAAATTCAATTTAATTAAAAAAGGCCATCCCACAAAAGTGATTCAAAATCTGGACCAAGGATTTGACAATCCCACATTTTTATGTTTAGGTTCTGAATTTACAGTAATCTTCTTGTCAAAAACAATATACTCAATAACTCTAATAAATATTTTATAATGTTCTTATAGTATATACTAAATTTTTATTGAATCAATTGACTTTCTTTTAATATATAAATATTTGTATGTAGTCATATATTTATTTGTGTTGTAAATATATTTTAAATAGAAATATAAATTTTAGTCTTAAAAAAGAAATAAAATTAGAATATATATTAGAGGAGATGGTATTTATTATTTTTGGTAATATTGTGTGCGCCTGTCTGCCACCACTTGGCAAAGAAGGTGGTGCAATACCTCCACTGCCACGCTGTACACAGTGAATATGGCAGCTATGGTAAAATTGACTGTATGGATGAAAAATCAAGAATTCAAAAGTGAGAATTTAATAGTGGCCAAGTTGACACTTTTTAAAATTTTAAGGTGGCTTTTCATAATAAATTAATTACTGTATCTTGACTTTTTTTAGTTAATGTAATGAATAAAAGGTATTTTATGTTTTCATATCAATTTTTTATCCCAGATAAATTGTTTTAACATAAATTTTAAATTTAAAAGTGTCAACTTAGCCACTTTTAGATTCTCACTTTTGAATTCTCACCTTTTCTGTAAAGTTACGCCTCCCCATTGGGCCTCTACTTCAACCCTCAACAAGCACTTGAGGATCTCTGCCAAATTATTTCTGGATATTTATCCAAAGATTTACTGAAAACCCCACAAAAGGTCCTCACACTATTACTTGAAGAATTAGTTTGAAGATGCCCCCACTTAACCCACCCAAGAGACACCTTTGGTTAAATATCATGTGCAAGAGCAGCTAGGAGCAGTGTTAACTACATCTAAGACAGGTTCCTCAATTTTAGTTTAGTCAGTTTTTTCTTTGATTTTGTTCATTTGATTTTGCCCAGATTTTCATGCTTCAAGAAATACATCCATATTCCTTGTATCATTGGTCAATTGGTTTTGACATTCAACTCCCCACCCAAATTACACACCCTCCCTTTAAATGAATGCAAGAGGTGTAAAAGACCTTGCTTAATTATTCTCTAACCCAATAAAGTTTAAAATTTGTTAGTAGTTCTGGTCATTTGGTTTTATCTGTTGCTTTGTGTGTTCAGTTGATTCCATCCCCCTTTGGCCTCCCAGGAATTGTTAGTGGCAACCGTTTGGTTGTTGCTGAAACCACAATTTATTGTTGTTGAGAGCATGGTTTTATTTATTCCAAATCACTCCCCAAATCTCAAATTTTCATTAATAAAGTCAAGTTCACCACAGTTGCTGTGAATACACTGTGATTAAATATATTTCTTTAGCTCATAAAAGAGAGGATTGTCAAGTGTGAGCTTAGGAGAAGATTCTCAGGCAGGGCTGCAAACTCATAGATCCCATCCAGGATCAGGGCTTTCTAAATTTCATGGTCCACTGAGTCATATCTTGGGAAAACTTCCTTGCTGTCTAGAGTGATCTAGGCCTTGCTTATTCCAAGTGGAATCCTGCCCAGGTCCTCTATGCTAGTTTTCATCCCAAAGTAAAAAAGGTATCCAAGGTAAACCACAAAATGGATCCTTTGTCTAGCAAAGACTTTTACAGTAGAGCACCAAATGAAGGGAATAATGCAACCTCAGAAGACTGGAAACCAACAAAGAACTTCAGCAAAACTCTTAATTATGTTGAATGATTTAAAAATTGTTATTGAAAAAAATTAGTTAAAGCTGGAGTTGCTCAGATAGCCCTCAAAATATGGACTTGTCCTACTTTTTGCCAATTATTTATGATAAGAAAATCATGCATTATATACTATGTGGTGTTTTTAGCACTCAACCCACCAGTTTCCAAAAGTTTCACATCATGACATCATCAATTCAAATTAAAAAGTAGGTCCCCAAACCACTGAAAATATTCTTGCCAGTCAATCAGATACCGCAAAACCACCTTCCCCATCCTAAACTTTCTTAGAACTTTCCCAAGTACCCTCTAGAAAATTTTTATTAGATAGCTTCTTTACCATCAAATAAAGGAAGTTTCCCAAAAAATGCTTAATCAGCTGGGGCTGTTTGTCTCATGCTCAAGAAATTAGCCTCTGTTTTGATCAAGATTTCTGCCAATTCTCTGTTGGCTCCTTAGCCTGCTCTTTACATACATGTGCCTACCAATGCTTCCTCTAATTTACCCTTGCAAATCATTAGCTCATTGACAATTTGTAACCTATCTATTCTTCTACACTACTAAGGGTTCCAAGATATTAAAACTGGCCTCCCAATTTGATTTCCTGCTCCTAAAACAACCCACAGTTTGCTTACTGTACCCCCATTGTATTTTTTTGAACAGAGCAACTCACCATTTTAATCTAACAAAGACCTCTGTAAACTTGCACATTTTATTGTATAATGCATTAATTTTCTTCTCATTTTTATTTTTGGGGAGCATTTTATCCATAGTTGGTGGTATCCTCTTCTTGTCCCTGCTCCAGGCCAGCCCAAAGTCACCCAGAAAATATTAGTTTTCTTTGAGGCTGTCACATTGACAATAGCTAATTTTAAAACTACGCCCTAAAGTTCTCAAACAAGTAAGACAAGGTATAATTCATAAGAAAACAGAATAAAGAAACCAAATGGATCCTATTAACCTCTGATATGTTCTTGAAAGGGATTATCTCCAAGACATCCCAAAAAATCTCAATGGAGCTTACATGGTAAACTCCACTAAGAACCACTGAGTCTAAGCAGACTAACTGTGCATCTTTTTATGCTTCAAGTGCTCATTATTATGCACCTTTACCTGGTGTCAACTTGGTAAGAGCTTATTTTGTCATCAGGAACAGACAGTTAATTTTGTCCTTTAGCTCACAAAACACAGGAGGAGCCAATGAAGGCTACCAGCTCACATGGCAAGCATATTTAGCATATAATGTTGCCAGAACATACAGAACAAGAACTTTTGAGCCACATCATATATTATTTCTGAAAAAGGGTAAATATTTATATTTTTATTTACCTTTTTCTGCTGCTTCCTTTCCGGCTGCTTCTGATGGCTGGGATATCTTGAGTGGGGCAAACTTTGCAGGAATCTCTGTCTTCTCTTTTCAGGCACTCTTGGTGGAATTGAGATGTTCATAAATCTCAGGATCATTGACCCAAACATACAGCGTGGTGAGATCCCAGGATTTGTAATACAGCCCCTCAACTACAGTCTTCTGAACATTGTGAAGATGTTCAAATGTCTTCTCCAATATTTCAGGAATATTGACTTGTGTAAAGTATATACTTATGGGAAAAATATAAAACAAGA
Organism: Entomophthora muscae; assembly: GCA_014839935.2. NCBI lineage: Eukaryota > Fungi > Entomophthoromycota > Entomophthoromycetes > Entomophthorales > Entomophthoraceae > Entomophthora > Entomophthora muscae. Next base: position 66,662 of record QTSX02002440.1, read on the forward strand.
TAAAGAGGAAAATTAAGAAGAAAATGGTATTTTATTTGATATGAATATGGGGCATTATATAGTATCACAGGAAGCCACATACTGTTCATGTATGTCATGGTAGTCATGGGGCTTATCCAAGTAATTGTTCCTCTTAGTTCATGAGGCTTGTCCAAGTTGTTTTCCTCTTAGGATTTGAAATGTTTGATCCCCTAATAGATGATCAAATGATAACAGTGCCACCAACTTAATGATTAGTCAGGGAATCATTTGGCAAGTCACTCAGGGAATTAGTTTCCCAAGAGAGAGTAATTGTAGATGTTGCTACACTTGTAATTTCTTTATGTTGACCTTGTCAATATTCTTACATGTGAGGACCACAGTATTCACTTTGTCTTTGATTTTTGATTGATTTACTTTATCTCAGCAATTGCAGAGTCAAGGATCTTCAAAAGCTTCTTGAGTTCTCTCATTGCTTTTTTACTAACTTTTGTCTATGTTATTATATCTTCACTCAAATAAACTCTGTATGATTCTGATTGTTTTCCCCCTTTGTTTTCCTTGTTTTTGCCTATATAATTACTATATTATATCTTTTTTTACTCATTGTGTCCAGTAGTTTTTAAAGTTGTGGCACTAAGAAACATCACCTCAGGTTGAAAAAATAGAAGTGTACTCAATTATATTGCTAATCAATATAAATTCATTGTTTTATACTTTGTTTAAATCTGAGTTGGTTTTTCTTAGTGTCACAGCTTTAAAAACTACTGGACACAATGTGTAAAAAAGATATAATATAGTAATTATACATACAAAAACAGAGGGAAAAAAAGATCAAAATAATACAGAGTTTATTTGAGTGAAGATATAATAACATAGGAAAAAGTTAGTAAAAAAGCAATGAGAGAACTCAAGAAGCTTTTGAAGATCCTTGACTCTGCAATTGCTGAGATAAAGTAAATCAATCAAAAATCAAAGACAAAGTGAAGTCTATGGTCCTCACATGTGAGAATATTGACAAGTTCAACATAAAGACTTTACAGGCCAAAACTCCCAACTTGTTAGAGAAGACAATTAAATGTCTGCTCACTGTTCAGAAGACTGTAGTCAGGGGGCTATAGTCCAAATAACTGGCTCTTACTGTCCTGTCTTTTTGGGTCAATGATCCAGAGATTTATACTCATTTCAATCCTACAAAAATTCCCACAAGGAGAAAAAAGATACCCATAGAGCTAGCCACACCTGAAATGGTAAGACCTGCATAAGCAGCTGGGAATAAAGTAGCTAAAGAAGGTACATAAAAATATTAATAAAAGTCAAAATGCTTATTTTTTAAAAAATTATTCATGGTATTGTTAGGAAGGTCCTGGTCTCATATGTTCCTAATACCTTTTACACCAACTAAACAGGCCATGTGGGCTGCCAGCTGGCCTTGGCGCCTCCTGTGATATGCAAAAAGATGGACCACATCAACAGGATATTCCCAATAGCCAAAGAAAGCCCTCCCTGTGCTAATGTTGGGAAAGGGGACAACATATTGGGCAGTTGCAGCATACAAAGACACAAATAAAATGAATTGATTTAGTGGCTCTTGTTAGAGTTTACTATATAAACTTCATTGAGCTTGTTTGAGACGTCCTAGAGACGCTCTCATTCAAGAATATACTGGAGATAAAGCAGGTCCACGGGGGTGCTTGCTTCTGTTTCCCAGTGGAGGACACATTATCTTAACTGAAAAGAACTTCAGGAACATTGGTGTTTAGATTGACTGTTGATAATGCACCAGCCACAAAGAAAAGAAAAATTATTCATAAAGACTTTGGGCTGGCCTGAATTAGGACATGGTAGGAATTACAGCAGCCATGAAGACACTGTTCTCCAAAATAAATCATAAAAATGAATATTAGTACAGTATACAATAAACTATGTGAGTTCACGGAAGCCTTTTCTGGGAAAAGGCTTCACCTTGTGGTTTAACTGGGGTACCTTTTTTACTTTAGGATGGGCATTAGTGTGGCAGACCTGTACAGGATTTTACTTGGGATCAACGTGGCCCAGATCACTCTAGATGACAAGAAAGTTGACCCAGAATATGACTCAGTAGACCATGTAATTCAGGATGCCCTGGTCCTGGCTAGGACCTATGGGTTTGTAGCCCCACCAGAGAGGCTGCTCCTGAACTCCCATTTTACTATTCTTTCTTTTAAAAGCTGCCAGGAGCACTTCAATCACAGTGTATCCATCATATACAGGGTGACAGTGGAGGTAGTGTGCCACCTCCATCACCAAGTAATGGCATACAGGCAAAATTACCTTTAGTAAAAGCAATAAATAATCTCTCCCCACACTATCTAGTTTTATTTTCTTAATTTTTAATTTTTAATTTTTTTATCATCTATTTTACCATTTTAATTGAATAGAAATTAAATGTACATTAGTTTTCAAACCTTTTGAGATAAACAAAAAATCTTAGTCTAAAAACAAAAACAACTCAGTCTAAAAGCAAAAGCAAAGTGGATCCAAATCTATTGTAAATTAATATGAATTCCTTGATTTCAATTTCATTTTTAGACTGAGTTGTTTTTGTTTTTAGACTGAGATTTTTTTGTTTATCTCAACAGGGTTGAAAACTACTGTACAATAAAAAATAATATATAAGTATGTCATATATTTATATATTAAAATAAATTCAATTGATCAAAATAAATGTTTTTTGTATACTACAAGAACATTATAAAAAATTTATTAGAGTTATTGAGTATATTATTTTTGACAAGAATTTTATATATGAATATAAATACTTCATGACCAATGGTTTGGATAGTCATCATGAGTCACATTAAACAATTTTAAAATTAAAATAAGAGCTTGAACTTGTAGGCTAATGTTAGACATTTTCAGACTATGTGATTGGCAACTTTTAAATATAAAATAAGCATTAATAAATTTAAACTAATAAAAAATAAAGTTTGAAAAAGAAAATATATAAACTAATAAAGAATGTGGAATAAAAAGCTTTTTAATTAATTGGCTGGTTGTCAAGACACAGAAGAATTTATGATTCAGAATGTGCATAAAAATTAGCCACTGTCTCTGCTAGAAGAATATGGACCCTGACCTGCAGCAAATCAAACAAGGCCTTGGGTCTAGTTGGGGTGCCTTGCTGACAGCTTGCTTGATCCACCTAAAGACCTTCTTGATTGGGTTCAGTAATGGGGAATATGTGTGAAGAAATAATAAGTGCATATGTGCTGTGGCCAATCACAGCAGGCCAATTGCCACACCTGTATTAATCATTAGAAATTGCTTAGGAATATTTGCCACTTTTTGGAGTCCAAAATTATCCAGTGCAATAATGTTGGTAAACCCTGGGCTAGTACGCCTGAGATGATCTTTTACCAATTGGTTAAATGATAGAAAGGTCCTGATATTATGGGTACCTTGATTATTTGATACATCTTAATCCCTTTTTGATTAAGGACAGCTAGCATGAAATAGGCTATGGTATTAATTCACACATGCCAAGATACTCTGCCTTTAGCCCTCTGGAGACATAGACATATGCATTTTGCATAGACTAATGCAAACACTGATTTGTCAATATACTAGAATTTGACTGTTCCTTTGTCCTTAAGAGAGGTTTACACATCTGCATATTTTTGCTGGGTCTTCATAATAGCAGGACTGTTACATTTACATAGAGATGACCCAAGTTTTTTCCATGAAAATTTCAACTTCTGCTCACACAATAAAAAATAAATTGAAGCCTTGATTCTAAAAATAGACTTGGCCATAGACTTTTTATTTTTTAGTATAGAATGTCAGTCTTGGTTAATCCATTGGCAGATAGCCCATTTGTGCTCCTTGGTGAGCAGGGTTGAAAGGTGTTTGGGTTTCTCCTTTTGAGAATTTGACTGATGATGAGATATCAGTTGTATAGTTTGATGGCAAATTTTGGATCTCACTCCAACAATACCCACTGCCTTCTTGAAGTCACTGGTTTTCTGTATCAACTTGATAAGAATAATGCCCTTTATGTCAGAAAAAACCTTCTTAGTTGGCTTTTGGGGTACAGAGGAGTCAGGATCCTACTTTTTGACTGACATATAAGGCATAGGCACCTTGTTGTAGAATACCATGATCTTCTTTAAAACCTGCTGTCCCTACAAAGTTCTCTAATATCCTTTCTCTCCATTATTGTCTTGGTTGCCATCACTTACATAAGGCTCATAGCTAGTAGCAAGCACTGTCTGAACCTTTTGTATCATGCTTTTTAGGACCAACTAATGACAGTAAAAAGGCTCAAATACCAAATAATTTAGCTCAACTTCATTGTTGTTAATTGATTTAGACATGAAAGCCTTAGTAGCCTTTCTGGATAGTTTGGGCACCCTTTGATTTTTGCTCTGTACCCTTCCAACCTATTTGGCTTGAAATTGTTGTTGTGTCTTTGCAGCTTTGACAGTATTCATTATCCTTTATATTTTTTCTTATTTGTAAACTTTTGTTGCACTCACTATAATCTTTTTGACTCACAGGGACACCCCTAACCACGGTGCACACCAGCTGTGTTGCTACTCTGTTGGTGTGTTCCTTCAATTTTACTATAAAATAAAATTTCAAATAAAGATAAATTAAGCTACAACCCTTGTTTTAAAGTTTGCTTTTTATCTAAATAAGGTTATTTAATTATAATATTCACCACCCAACTGCTCATTTTTGAAAAAAATATGCCTTAATTGGTCATTTTTGGGTTTACATAATCCATTTTAGAGTCACTAAATTAAAATCCAACCATTCCCCCCAGATTTTACACCATATTTAAACACCCAGCAGAAAGTTTTTATAATTTATCTTTCAGATCCTGTGCCTTATTTTAGATTTCTAGGTAGCATTCTTGTCTACAACTCATTTCACACAATGACTGGGCAGGTTTGTTTGCTTGTTGAGTTGCTATAGTGTTTTGTTTTTG
>QTSX02002441.1:0-70896 GCA_014839935.2 Entomophthora muscae
GGAGTCCTACAAATCAAAAATAGTGATGGTGACTTCCTGCCTGTAGCCTACAAATCACAAAAATTGACATATGGCAAGTGTTGCTACCCTATCCACAACAAGGAATTGTTGGCTATTGTGCACTGTCTAGTCAAATGGCGCTGTTTTCTAGAAGGGCAGGAAGAATTCACAGCATTAACCAACCACAAGTTGCTCATATATTTCAAAACTCATGCAAATCTATCTCGCCGCCAAGCCTGCTGGATGGAGCTCTTGAAGAGATTCAACATGCTCATACAGTACAAAACTGGTCCTGAGCTTGCCATGGCAGACGCCCTCTCATGCCTATATGTCTGTGCCATGAGAGGAGAAAATGGGCTTGACCCAGACTGGCCTCTTTTAGTACTACAAACAAAGGACAAGGGTTTCCTCCTGGTACAACCAACATAAAAAAGGAAACAGTTATCAAAAACAAACACCTATTTGCTGACGTATACAGGACCCTACACAGAAAAATGTCTGATGGCACAACCATTCCCTATATCCCCACGCACCAGCGGGTAGACACCATCCTACGCTATCACAGAGACCTCGGACACACCAAGAGCCAAAGCCTATATGAGTTCCTTAAGCACAAGACCTGGTGGTCAACCTTATATTGCAACGTTCAAGAAGTCCTAGACCAATGTGAGGTATGAAAAAAGTTTGCCAAAAGCAAAACCCCTCCAAAATCAGTACTTCCCATCCACTCACATCTACCCTTCAAATTATGGGCCCTTGACGTTGTTGGCCCCATGCCAGGAAAACACAATGATAAGAAATACATCATCACTGCCATAGACTTTGCTACAAGATTGCCAGTAGCCCAAGAAGTAAGGGCGCAAACAGGCAATGAAGTATGACAATTTATTGGCAAATAGATAATCAGCAAGTTTGGAAAGCCAGAACTCCTGATAACTAATGGAGGGAAAGAATTGACCTCTGAAACCACCAATGTATACCTTGCAAAAAATGGGGTCAAACACATCATAACAATGCCATACCACCCACAGGCTAATGGATGTGTAGAGTGGCTTAATGGCAGCCTTGTGTGCCAGGAACCCATCCACTTGGAAACATACCACCCAAAAAGTGTATGGCCGCGGATGGGTTCAACCCAGTGAGTAGAGAACCAATTGGAAGGGAGATCATCCCTGTATGGAACAATTCCCCAAATAGACAATATCAACCCAAAATTGGGTTAAATCTTCCCAACAGGAAGTAAGCTCCAAGATATCCCAGGAGGAAAACTTAGGCCATGGGGCAAAATAAGGAAGGACTGGGTGGACTGGACCCCATGACCTTTGGTTCCTCTTTGATGAGGGGATTTGATGACAGTGGGGTGGTGGTGTACCATATGCCTGGTACCACTCTGTGCCACAACTTGTCCAAGTGACCAGGAGGAGGCGAACCAGAATCTGCTCTGGTTCCCAAAGAAAGGCTTGCAGTAATGGACTGAACAAGTAGCAACCAAACCAACCATTTATACCCAAATGGTCCCATTAGGGATGACTTGGGTAGCATCATGGTGTTGATTTTCAGGATGTGAGAGCAGGCAAAAGAAAAATCAACTAGGTTGGAAAATTGACTTTATTAACTGAACAAGTAAATAGAACAGGGAATAGGGCCTTATATAGGCTATCATTGGAGACCCATTTGTGTTTTTGAAAAAGTCAGTTGTGAAAAAGGAGGGGGAAACTTGGCAGGAAAAGCTTAGGATCTTAAGATGCAATTAAAAAAAGATTTTTGAATCTTTACCCTAGCTAGGACTCCCCTAACAGCTAGGAGTACTTTTCCCCAGCTGTTGGTGAAGATCCAGCTTGGAGATCCCCCTGGTGGTTGAGAAACCCACCAGAAGGAGAGGCTCTGTTGTTTTGATTACTCAAAACAACTACAGAGCCTTGTTCTCGTTCTTTGTAACCGTCCCCTGGTTTAATATTGGTTTCAAAAGGCCCGGCTGCGGGCGTAAAATTTGATTGGCTACAGCCTGTAAATTCAAGCAAATTCAAAGGTAAGATTGAATTCAAAGTATTAACATTATCTAGGTGATAGGACAATGAGCGCAAAGGACCAGGTTCAATCCCCGTGTTGGGCAAAGGGAAGGCCTCCTAGCTTGATCCCAAGGCAGAAAAAGGTAATTTTGAACAGATATTACATGCTAATAATTTCTTTTTAGGGCCTGAGAAAAATCCCAAATTAGGAGAAAGACTTTCAGGCCCTGGGTCAACCAAGATTTTGTTAATGTTGTCAGGAAAGGAGACAAAGGCGTTCCTGACATTGTGCAAGCCTTAGCCAAGCTCACTGCTGGGAGACCTGAAGACTGGTATAAGCAGCTACCAAATGCACTACTTGTGTGCCAAACCCAAGTGAACAGATCCACAATAAAAAGCCCATTTGAGTTGGTATACAGCACACAGCCAAATATCATTCAAGCATTGACAGGACCCAAACTGGAAATCCCAAGTGAAGTCCCCCACACTCAGACCCTCACGTTATAGAGGCCAACAGTATATAAACAGAAAAGGAAAATGAACGTCTGCAAAAAACTTTTGTCCCCATACGTGATAGGCATGAAGTTGGGGACAAAGTTTGGGTTATGAACGTTGATAAAAGCAAACTAGAACCAGAGAAAGTAGGACCAGCAATCATTCTAAAGGTAAACAACAATAACACTTACCTTGTACAAGGACTTGGGAAGCAAAAACAAGACAAGACCCTACACCATGATTGCCTGAGACCCTGCAAAGCAAGACAAAAATAACAATAAACCGCCCTGCCTGCCACAGAACAACAATTAGTCCAGTACGGCGCCCGGGCTCCTGACAACCTCCCTGACGACCTACCCCCAGAGGAGGCCAATCTTTAGTTGGGGGTGTCAAACAGCAGGCTCAACCTGCCAGCAAGGTTCCAAACAAGCAGGTTTGTGACCCACAATCCAATTACCTGGCCACTCAAAGCCAGACTAGGAAGTCAACTCAAATTACCAAATCCAACAACATGAACAGATGATGATCCCTTACAGTGGATACCTCATTTTGGCGCTTGACTCATTACCAGGATCAAGCCACCCCCTTCATCATCCAGCCGTGTGATTAACACAATCATGTTCCTGTTATCCTTGATTCACATTGACTATATAATCACTATCTCTCAATAAAGATTACTATCTAGCTTATAAATATTTTCCCCTTGTAACTCTGCTAAAACAGCACAGTTACGACAATAGCACAACCTATCATCAAGTAAATGATCTTTATTATATAGTAGTGCATTTGTGTGGCAAGAATATTGAGAAGTATTGGATTGGGAACCCAAGACACTTGGTGGTCTCTGAAATTCCCTTTACTGGAGGGTATTATTGGTTATTAGAGAAATGTTTGGCCAAAGTCCAACTTGCATAAGCATGAAGAGGATTGGGTCTTCTTAATGCAACCAAATTCATTTAATGGATCTGGTTCATGAATAATTTTGCAGGTGGCCTTTTCAACTCCCTCTGCATTTGGCAAGCTCCCAATTTGGGCAGCAGTTCCCCTCAAATTAGAACTTGGGTAAATTGCATTTTTGGTTTCCCAATTTGGAAATTTTCCCATTGAGTGGGTGAAACAGGCTGGCAGTGGTGGGTGGCTTTCCAGCAGGTGCCTGGCTGACAGGAGTGGGCACGTGTGGGCTGGCTGGTGGCAGGTGTGCGGCTGGCCTATAAAAGGCCCAGACAGAAAAAGTTACATTTTTAAATTCACCTTTTTGTGTTGTGTTTTCCGCAGCAGTTTGCCCAATTAGGGGGAACTACTGCAAATATTTTGAATCTCTATTCACTGGGAAAGTGCTAAAAATTCCCAAATTTTGACACTGCATTTCAGGAATATTCCTGACAGTTGTTGATACTCAGGCTACAAGAAAACTGCCTCACCTTGTCCTTAACCCCTAAATATTATGAGATACCCAACAATATCAGGAAAATATTTATTATTAGTTTGGACTCTGATATTTGCCATCCATGGCTATTTCCTATATTTTTGTATCCACCCTCCTTTGATTGCCCCTTTAGATTGATAGTTCCAGTGCTCCTATAGATGGCTTACTAGTGATACTCTTCTCCATGATATAAACCAGGTTTTATAAGCCTAAAACCGCTTTCTTATATCTTTTATGACCTCTCCAGGATAGTGAAGGACTTAATTTCTTTTATTGATCATATCTTTACTAATGTGATATTTGAAGTTTTTTCCAGAGCCTCCACCCTTATTTTAGACTTCTCTAACCCACTGTCTTTATCTTGTACTAATGGGGTGACATTACTTTTCCCTCTTTTCCAGGTGAAGCAATTGAGTAAGAAAATTACATATCTTTGTTTTTTACTAAATATAACTAAAAAGAATGTTTAATAGATAAAGCAATTAGTCTGGTGGCGTATCTGTGCTGTTGTTGCAACTGAGTTTCCAGACTTGCCTGCTAATGTATCTCACAATACACAGGGGGCACTTGATGAGCCGCCCCTTGATGTATCTAATGTTATGGATTAATCTGATGGCAGTATTGAATGGCAAGTATTTCATCCTAATTAGGAGCGCTACCAATTTGACTTGCTGATCCCCACACAAGTTATTCCTCAGCTTCAAACCTTACATGGAACTTCCCACTATGCTGCCCCAGTGTGGCCTTGTGGCTTTCCCCATATAGTATATTAATCACAATATTCTACAATAAACAATACCTTATTCTTATTATTCTGTCCTTTCTATTGGACTGTTGTCTTCCCCAATTACAAGTACTGAATCTTCATTGGTTCAGTTGCAACACTGTTTTAATTGGTTTATAGAAAAGGAGAAATGATATTAGACTAGATAATTTTTTATTTTATAATGGACAACTCTTTAGTATTTGATATGGCTTTCAGGGGTGTGAAGAATTGTTGACCAGGGATCGTGGAAAGCCTAATTTATTAGGTAATTAATGAAAATTTGATAAGGGCCAATCAATTACCCTTTCATAAATTAGTGTCATTAAAAGTACACTAATAAATGTACAGTTAGTGGCCCATGATGTTGTCATTGTAATTAATCACGCCACTGTCACCCTAGATAATGGGTGCCACAGCACCAGCAGTAATTATTCTTGGTGCCAGAGCACCGCTACAGTTTACATCAAGTGACAGGACGCCAGCACAATTATTTCAAGCACCATAGCACTACAATAATTAACATTGAGTGCCAAGAGGCCAACTTTGAGGTTGAATTACACTAAGGTGCCAGGCTTGATTTGGCTGGTTGATTTGACTCCCAATCAAGGTCAAATATAGAAGTGATTATACACCTAAAAAAGGACCACTGATTAATGTGCTAGCAAAGGGTGTCCTTGTGCTAGGCATTGTGGGATTGTGCCCTAAAATGGGAAGTTGGCCCTTTTTCTGCCAACACAACCAAGACTCTACAGTGTGCTGCAATGTCCTAGAAGACATTTTCAGTGACTAATGATTATTAATATGAGAATACCCCTATATAAGGTGTTGGTAGTAAACGCCAAGAGGTAAAAAGTTTATCTACTTGTATAGGATCCAATAAAGTTATTCATTACAAATCAAGTTGGTTAATGTCTTTGGAATCCTCACATTCAAAGGCATATAGCAAGTGTGTGCCCCTGCCTCCTAAATCTTCTGTTGGATCTGTCAGTGTACTTCAATTTTCAACAAGGGGTATATAAGTGTCCTAATATATGGGGTGCTGTCCTTAGGAAATTAGTTGTTCTCCATATACAGAGCCATTTAGCTGTGATATCTTGGTTTGCAGACTTGTCCTGATATGTCTTGGCTGCAGGTCTTGGGTGAACCAAGTCAAATCACATGGTTTCTTTTCTGACTTGCAACCTTGTCAGGGGGCTTAACCTAAAGTTTCAACTCTGGGCATCAGGTACATTACTATAGGGGGTGAACCTTTATTTTCTCTTACTCTCCTTTATTTCTCTATTAAGAACCTTTGAAGTATTTTTGTGTTCTTATTTAAGCTTGTATAAAATACATTTCAGGGAGATTCTTACCATAAGATTAGGTTTGCACAAAGTTGTAGGTTACTTTTCTAAGATGACTATGGGATTTATCTTAAGGCCTTAGAGTTAAGAGTATACAATAGTCTTCTCTAGGAATTGTAAGATTAGGCTGATTGAACGTAAAAGAGAAGTCTAATTGCCGCTCTCAAACCCTTGCTATTATACACTGTATAATTGCTAGTTTAAAAACTAATAGATGTATTGATTATACACTGTATATCCAATGGTTATCAATATTAATTGATAATTGCACAGTGTATAGTTAGTAGTTTATTGATATAATTCTCAATCTCACACTGTATAGTTGATTTCAACTAATATCTATTACTAAATAAACATTGTATAATTGCCAGCTGGTCAGGCCCAATTCAGTTTGCATCCCCATATATTATATATTACCTATGCCCTACTATCAGTCAAGGAAGGTGCAGATAGTTGATTGCACCCTCATAGTGTAAACCATATCAAATAACCTATTCACATTCCAGTTTATGCCCTGAAACCCTTGACTTGAAATCAAATTGAATTAGTCATTATATGCTATATAATTCCTAACTTAAATTGACATCAGTCAGTCTCAGGTGTGCCATCAAAATTGGGCGCCCTTATAAGAACCCTAAAGAAGAAAGAAGATTGCCAACATTGTGCTTTCCATAGAAAGAAGAACAAGATTTGGTATATTTATAAGGGTCTTCTAAACCTGGTGTACCTTTCCAGCACCATCAGAGGCATACAAGAAAGCATCCAACCATGGATTGCTAGTAGGCCAGCTCAGGAAGAGCGCAGGCTGTAGCTGGGACACTATGCACGCTGTGGAGGTCCAGTAGTGATAAATGATTCAGAACAGCCAAATGTATAAGTCAAAACCAGCAAGAACTGGTTCACTTGCGCAAGTAGCCACCCAGACTGTCTATAAGATCATGTTAGAGGACATCAAAATATATAAAGATACATATGCCTTGAAGCCCAACAACAAGCTCTTAGTTATCTGAATAGATTTCAGCCACTGGCTAGATTGTAATCTAGTTTTTAATAAATTAGCAATTATATGTTCATTTCTACACTATTGTCTGGAGTGTCTTTTCACATAGGACAGATATATTTAATTACATTAGCAAAGCTAGCTAAAGTTGTTAGGCATTGTATAGCTTTGAACTCCCAAGCAATTTCAAAGATTGCTTCATAGGAAGGGTTAGAAAAGGCATGCCAAAGTACAGAAAATACTCAAGAAAAGCTAGTGAGTCAAACTTGAATCTTATTGAAATTCTAATAGAATTTATCATTTTTTATGCAACCACATAACAATATTTAGACAGACATATTATTTGCCACAATTGTAGATGGGGAAAAGATCACTTAGGATATCAATGAGAGGGAAAATTGAGGTTGAACCTTTTAAGAGAACAATGAATTGGAGCAGAGTGAAAGGGAAGGAATCATACTATCATTTGATACTCAAACCAGACACAGGAAAAATCATCATTGTTTGAATGTGCTTACTTATGACAAGCAGCCATTACATTAATGTACTGGATGATAAATTTCTGATATTTACCAGGTTGAAAGTTGGACTTTGTTAGGTTAACCCTCAATAACATTGAATTATATTACTTAATCTTGGTAGCTGTGCCTACATTTTATGGGTATGCCAGCTTGAAATACAGTAGTCACTTTTTTGAGTAATGTTATGTAAGGGACCCTCTTTATAGAGGAGAATACAGTAGGGGAATCAAACACAGGTCTATTACTCTCTACAACAGAAGATAGCTCTTCAAGCTGTAGGGTAGGGGTTGGGCAAGGATCAGGGAAGCACAAGGTAGCTGGCCCCTGGTACAGGATACAAGAAAGGAACAAGGAGAGCCAGATGGTGACTACGGACCACAAATAGGGTATTCCAATCATCTGAACTAGGAGATACTATTAAATGCTCAAGTGAATAATAGGGAAAGATTGCTTTATTATAGAAATAAATGTTAATCAAACAATTAACTTGGGATTTAGATGGGAGTTCTTATACTAGGGGGTAGGATTGGGAGTACAGACTTAATGAGTTTGAAACCCAGGTGTAATGATTCACATGCAGTGGCAGGAATCATGATGCATGCTATTTTTAGATGCATTATAGTACTGAGTTCCTTGCAGGTTTTACTTGCATCTGCATTGCTGTGGTGCATAAGAGCAATTGATTGACAATTAATTGAGTAGTAGTGACCTAGATCATCCAAATTTGAAAGTTGGAATAGGCCTTCATCTATTGGATAACTGTTGTCAGGGAAGTTATTCCTGACATGTTAGGTTCAATTTCCATTGTGATAATTTATCTGGGTATTTATCTCTTTCATAGTCATTCTATGGCCCTTACAAAAAGATATTTAAATATACTTATAATGAAGATTTTTTTAAAATCTAGATGGAAATAATGGGTGGAACTGAAGTTTTATAACTATGTTATTTTATAAAATTTCAAGAAAACTATTCTTTTACAAGCTTTCAAATAGAAAAAATAAAATGGCAATATGTTGAAAATGTAGTAAATTGATATATGGCCTGTGAATCAAGGATTTCTTTCATAAGTTAGTTCAATTTTAATATAGAATTAAGCTAACCATAAAACTATACTCTGTTTAGCATATTTATAACCTGTCCTTAAGGTTAAAGTTGCTTTTAATATTAGATGCTTAATAAATTTCATATTAAAAACAGTTTGTAATTAAAATCATCGCAGCTGCCAAAAATTAAGTATGAAATTTGATCTCACGAGTTGTAAAAATCTTTTATTGGTAGCACACAATTATTTGCTATTTTGAAGTTTATCTAGCTAATAAAAAGTCAAGGGTTGATATCAAAATGAGAAATTGAAACTTCGGTTGCGTTCAAATTGAACTGATTTGCGATTAGGATCGATCAAAACTCGACCATTAAAAGCCCTTATTCAGATCGATCATGAATTTATTTCGGGGCAACAGTTGGGCCTTACCTTTAATGTGAGATGTCATCCTTTTGACAAGTGCTTCGTTGGCAATTTTCTCAAGGAATATTTCAGTAATTCCCTTAAATCCTTAACTCAAAGCTTAAAGTTGAGGCCCACCAATTTTTATATCAATTCTATTTTATAGTATGTCCTTTTAAATTTCTTGTCACCTTTCTAAATTCTATTTTTTAGAATGAGTCGTAACACTTTACGCCATCTTACTCGGCTCCTTAATCAAAAAGGGCCTAGCAGTAATGGAGGTGGTCCAAATATGCTAGCTGGAACTGGAGTAGTTCTTTTGGGTGTTGCTGGTTACGGGTTATCCAAATCTCTCTACAATGGTACTTTTAGGATTACTAGGAATGCATCTTAATAATATTTAGTTGAGGGTGGTCATCGTGCGGTTATCTACTCTCGTATTTCTGGAGTCAAAGAAGAAATTTATGGAGAAGGAACTCATTTCCGTCTCCCTTGGTTTGAAACACCTGTCGTTTATGACATTCGTGCTAAACCTCGTAGCATTCCTTCATTGACCGGAACTAAAGGTAAACAAGGCTAGTCACTTTTTCTCACAAGAGACCAGATCTTCAAATGGTTAATATAACATGTCGAGCACTCTCTCGTCCTCAAATCGACAAACTTCCATCTATTCACAAGACCCTTGGGCAAGATTATGACGAAAAAGTTCTTCCTTCTATTGTCAACGAAGTCCTTAAATCTGTTGTTGCACAATTCAATGCCTCACAACTCATCACGCAGCGTGAAAAAGTCAGTAAGCTTGTTCGTGAGCAATTAAACCAACGGGCTCGAGTTTTCAACCTTATATTGGATGACGTGTCAATAACACATGTTACTTTTAGTCCTGAATTCACTCATGCCGTCGAAGCTAAACAGGTTGCTCAACAGGAAGCCCAAAGAGCAGCATTCGTAGTTGATAAAGCTATTCAAGACAAGCAATCTACAATTGTCAAAGCTCAGGGTGAAGCTGAATCTGCACAACTTATTGGTGAGGCTATTCAGAACAAGCCTGGTTTTGTTGAACTTCGTAAAATCGAAACCGCTAGAGAGATTGCACATGTCTTATCCCGCTCGCAGAATAGACTCCTCCTCAACTCAGATTCCTTGCTTCTTGATCTAGGAGTCGTGAAATCTGCCTAAAATTAAAGTGGATCTATAACTTATTTCAATCGTAAAGAATCTTTCCTTGCGTTCTAGGTTGCTCAACAAACCTTTCTTAAGATCAGTCTTTTTTACCTCAGGAGCAGTCTTTTTATAACCTGGGTATGTAGCATAAGCCTTGAGTCAACAGTTTATACAAGTTTTTTGGCTTTGAAATATAATCAAGCTTTATTGACTTGAACTTTTTATCTTGGCTTAGCTTAGCCAAAAAGTAGATATGGCAGGTTCAATTAGATTTTTTTGTAAACCTTTGGCCTGATATTTGTACTATATCCACTATACTATTTTTGATAAGTAAACAAGGATTTTTAAGTGGCCAATTTTATAAAAAAGCACATTTTTGATCAGTCAACTGAAAATAAATTTCGATTGTATCTTGGATAAGCTCCCCTAAGAAAATCTGCTATGAATTTAAAGCAATTTAAAAGATAGTTTGCAGAAGAAAACTATAATCTTGTTTTTAAATGACACATACATAATATAGCCTTCTTATTAGCACATGTGCTGTTACAATCATATGAGTCATCATTTACATAACGATGCCAAGTGTCAGATCAAACTAAAATGTCAACAGGTTTGCTTTTTTAAGCTTAAAAAGGTCAAAATGCTTTCAATTGATTGAAACTACTGATCAAATAAAACATTATCCCATTTTTACAGTTAACCCTTTTAGTTGAATTTCATCTTTAAACTTAAAATTAGTTATAAACTCTTGGATATCTAATTCATAAACCAAATAATATCTATGATGAGTTGCATCAGATAGTAATAGTGGCCCCAAAGCTCTAAATGCTATCACACTGTCTTTGTCTCATTATCATTATTATTATTTTACATGAAAAAAGTTATCTCTGTGGTTCAAGCTGTCAGTTTGATGGCAATATCTCCAATTGATAATTGCTACATAAATAATCTTTACAGATGATTAATCTTCAACTTTATAAGCAAGACAATTAGTTTGATGACATCTTTACACACACAGAGAATGTGACCCCCAAAGGTTGTTGTAACTGAACTATTTATAGTTCAGTACTTGGAGTTGGAAAAGACAACAGTCCAAGAGGGGACAGAAAAGGAATTTGAGCTAGTATATCTTTATTGAGAAGAGTGAGAACTCTTATACCATATGGAAAAGCCATTGGGTCACCAAGGGGGTGGCACATGTGGCTTTTTTCAGGTGAAAAATTAATAACACTCTGTTGATAGTTTTATAAGATCTGTACTATAAATTTGTATTGCCTCTCATATGAAAATACAATATTTTGCTTGACCTGTGGGTCAAGTAATGCCATAACATTAGACCCATCACAGGGTGACTTGATGGGTGAATTGTGTCTTGTGTTATATGTTGGCAAGTTAATTGTCCAACTTGTTTGCAACAAGGTTAAGGTTATATTTTTAGATCTTACTTGAAATCCAAATTTTCATAAATGAAATCCCTGACTCCTTGGATCCAGAAAATAATCTTTTCAATATTTGGGATTATAAGGGTTTCAAAGAAAGAAAAGAGGAAATAAAGAAATAAAACATATCCAGGAAATAGGTTTTGGTAATTTAATTGAATTTTTTATTTATCCTCAGACCAGGGATAAAACTTACATACCTAGGGCAGGAGCTAGTGTGTATACAGACCCAACTCTTGCTTTTATAATGAAAATTTATATTGATCTTGCTTTGTTTGTTACCTCAATTCAGTGCAGAAATGCTAAGAGGATTTGAAAATACCTCGCTGCACTCTGCACACATGATTGGCTGGAATCAATGAATCAGCTAAATTTAAGTAACTTCTTGGCTGTTAAAACTGCCTTCAAAGCAGCTTCTTTTACTTATGACCAGCTTCAAACCCTCTTATTTCTCTCCCAAATAGTGATAATATGGTTCCTGAACCTTTTGAATTATCTTATTTCCCAAATAATTGGTCAGGGACTAAAGATTCTGGTTTCAACTTCCTCTGGTCTGATTTCAAGATGAAAAAATGCAAACTTTCATCCTCTAAATCCTCATGATCCATCCTCATATTTCCTGTTCCATTTCCTTCATAATGAGTATTTAAGCATCTTTTTATATCCAATAATTGTTCTAGTAACATTAAAATTCTTACCTTTTACATTTTTTTCTTTTTCTTAAGTTTTGAAATTCATCTTCTATGAAGGGGGACCTATTCCTTCTCCTAAGCTTGATTGTTCTCCCCATTTGGGTCCTTTTCTTGGAAGATCAAACTCTGAAAACAGATTGGCATACTCTTCCTTTGATGAAGCTCACACCAAGGAAGCCTTATGGGTCATTATTTTAGGGATTATGCCGTTTTCTAATACACATGCTGCCCAAGTTGCAGCATAACACAGTTCGATTTTGAAAAAAATCAAATTACAAATGTTTATATTTAAAACAGTAATAACTCAACAAAAATTTAATATTTTTCCACACTGTAAACTATCAAAATAAAGCTAAGAATTTTATCTTTCTATTGGTGTTAAAATATTAATATGTATACTATATTAAATATTGAAGCAAAAGCAATTTAAAAGAGCATATGCCATATTTTATTATATTATTTTGATAATGAAATAAAATAGATTGCTTTAAGCTAAAAAATGTTAATATTTCATTAATTAATATATACTTTTTATTTGAAAAAATTAAATTTAAGATCAAGAGCATTATTTTTGCATTTTATTTTATTTAAAAAGCTCAATTATTTAGGGTTTTATGGTAGTTTGAAGTTAGGACGTTAATTTATTTGCTGTTTAGATGAATTTTGAGGTTTGATTGAGCTGCAAACCTCAAATTAAGCATCTTTTAAATATAATTCTTTAATATTTTATCATTTTAAAAATAGGTGGAAGAGCTGTAATTAAGTTAATACATCATTTTAATTTATTCACAGTGATTACAAAGAGGATATGATTTAACAATGATGCTTAGCTGCTCCACATATATCACTTGTTCATGAAAACTGGGGATTTCATTTATTTTAGGAATATAAATTTAAGTTGAAATTTTAATAAAAGCTATCACATCATTTCTTTCAGAATGGTGTCATAAGGCTTGGTATATAAGAGATAAACCACCACCTAAGGTTTACTTCAAACTATCTTTATAAAAAGATATCATCCCTCCAACCAGTACTCTTTTGCAAGGCATCTCTACAAAGCATCTCTTTATCATCAATCATAAATCCAATATTATGGAATCTGTTAACTTCACCTCTGCCATGCAGCCATTTTCCTCATTGGGAGCATCAACAAAAAGAGAAAGAATTTCTATGCTAAAGAAAGCATTCCTCTTTGTTTCTGGAGGCAATCTTAATTCCTTCATCAATCACTTCCTCACTCAAACTGAGTTTGGAAAAACAGAGTTCATTCCTTTGATTCAAAATCAGAAACTAAATGGGATAATTAATGGCTTAAAGGATCTTCTGAAATCTGCTCCCCAAAAGCATCTCCCAGCCTTGAGATCTCTGGTTACTTCCAGTTACTCTTTAAAAGAGCTTACTGATATGAGATTTAATATAACCAAAAGTGAGTTTGAATACTCAAGAAAAATAAATAAAAATAAAAACATAAGCTTAAATAAAAAAGCCAAAAAAATAAAAACTATTCATTAAAAAAGAAATAATCAAAAAAATAATTAAAAACCTACTGGAAAATTCTTTTGAAACAAGCCAGTTTACAAAAAAAGCACCAGAAAATTTTTATAAAGATATAGAAAAAGAGATGAGTAATTACTCAACTGAAATTAAATACTCTCTACTTAAAACAAAAAAAGAAATATATGAAAATATGAAAATAAAAAAATAAAATTTCAGTATCACTTTCAACTTATTATAAACTAATACTGTAAATTCAGAACCTGAACGTAAAAATGCGGGATTGTCAAATCCTTGGTCCAAATTTTGAATCACTTTTGCGGGCAACTCAGCTGAGTGAAAAATAAAATATTTAATAAAATCAACCATTTATTTTGATTTTTTTTGGTTTATTTAAATTGGCAAATTTTGAATCTCTTGAGCAGATAACTCAACTAAAAAAAGACAAAACTCAGCAAACAAATGTGGGATACATGAATCAGGAATGCAGGATTCTAATGTACAATTTGTGATTTCCTGTATTTCAAACAAATCATAGACATCATGTGAAAATTAACAAATCTGAAATTGCGGGATTGTCAAATCCAAGAACCAAGTTTCAAATCAAAATTGCAATGAATTTGAAATAAATATAATTTATGGGTGTCTCAAAAAGGATGTTAAAGGATCTAGAGTGGATTTGTGCTGATTCTTTTAGGAATCACAGGCATTCTCAAAAATCACCCTATTCCATTTTAGGACGGCCAAAATTTAGAGCATAATATTCACAAAATTGACATATTTAACAATAAAATTGACTAAAATATACATTCCTCTTCTTGAGTTTAAAATTTTAATAAATTTTTATTATGTCTTCTTCCAACACCAACCAAGTCAACGAGCTGTTCCCTGGCCTTGACAAAATCATGCAGGGCTACGCTGGGTCTCTTAACAGTGAAGCCTCTGTCTATGGCCACTCCCAACCTGCAGGCCCCTCTGCAAGCACTACCCAGGAGTGTGTTCTTTCTCCTGCGTCCTCAAGCATGGCCCTGTTTGCCCATCATGCACAGGCAGCTGCTAACCAAAATCCCTTATCAGTGATGGCATCCAGAACCAGCCATTTGAGCCATGGGGTCACCCAGAGAGCCCAGAACCCCAAAACAGCCAATCAGATGGCATTGACCAGTTCCCAAGATGGACACGTCCCTCCCCCAGCCAATCAGCCTGCAAGACGCAGAAGAAAATTGATCACTCCAGACATTGTTCTCAAAATGGTTGAAAAGCAAGGGAAGCTTATGTCCCTTGGGGAAATTGCGGCTGCAATGGGTTTTGCAAAGTCCACTGTGGCTGCAACCCTGCAAGCCCACGCCAACTGTGCCCCCGCCAAGAAGACCCCAACTGGTGCTTGTACCTCAACCAAAGGTGAAAAAGCCCACCCTCTCATGATGGCCATTATGGAACGTGACCCGCGGATGCCCCTGGTCCAGGTACGTCTCCAGTTGGGACTCCACAGCATCTTCACCAACAAAAGAACAGTGAATTCATGGATGCACAGAGTTGTGGTTGCTGCTAGAATCTTGTTCAATCAAGTTCTCAGTGGCCCCATTTTGGTGGATACCAACCCCTACAATTCAACAATTATTAATTTTATCAAAGGAAGGGCAATGAGGGCCTGTAATGACGTAATATTCCTGTTGTATGCTAAGATCTTGGCCAGTATCCAAGACTTTGGAGAGAAGCGCATCCAATCTGACGTGTACAAGCGCGGCCCAATCTTGTATCGGTTTGTTGGTGTTTTATTGGCAGTTTCCCCATTGGGCGTCAATTATTACTCGGCAATATCAAACACCGCAGATGGGTATGCCTACCAGACGGAGCTCAAGGACATGCTGGAGGAGTGGGCTGCCCAAAACGCCGTGCACACAGTTGTACTGAGTGCGGAGATGGAGCAGCAGGAATGGGCTACCCAAGAAATCAGGGCTGCGGGGCATACCTGCTGGTCCTACCCCATCAACTACGCCAACATGCATCTTGCAGATGTATGTCTTTACAATTTTGGTTCCGCTCTCAGGCGCTTAAAGCCTGCCACCTACAATGAACTATGCACCCAAATTGATATGGGTTATGAGCTTTTCCCTTCCGCGTCTGTCCAGGACTTATTTGATCTCATCATCTTCTATGCAAGTGATAGTGATAAGTCCAGAAAGGACCCCTGCCTCCCCCCACGCCACTCCATCCGTTTTGTCAAGCCCGCATATGTGACAGAAGATGAATTTGAGCAATTGAAGCAAACCGCTCTTGCTGCCCCTTCCCAGTCAACAAACCCTGCCTCACCAACCCCCCATCAAGATCAAGCCACCCGCCTTCCAACCCTGACTCCCAAGCAACCACCCATTCCCTCACCACTATCTCTGATGCCGTCCCTTTCATAGGCGCAGATGAAGGCAATGTCCATTCCGCCCATTCCCTCCCCTTCCCGTCCTTTGATTAGTAAATAAATCTTTTCTAGGTGACTACTATTAAAATTGATTTTTTCTTTCAGTTCATAATTAATAATATATTTTTTACATTGTTATAAGTTTCTGTGTGTAAAGAATGTTGTACATTTGATGTGGTAGCATATACTTATTTCCGAGGATATTTTCATCATCATCATTAATAAATTGAAGACAATAAACGTAAATATTGCATTAGAATATTGCAATTAGACGTCAACTATTGATATTTTGATATTATGTGCATAACTCAATGTATTTAGTTTAATAAAATACATTGTAAACTTGGCCTTTTTTCATTATAATTTATCAAAATGGATTGTGTTTATATTAGAGAGCCATTAACGCTTAGTACAAATATTAATAATTAGTGCATTTTACAGCCTGTATATTTACCTATTGGTAATAATTCTGTAAACTTTTCAGTCGGATTTTGCGAGGTAATAATAATGTAATGTGTTAATAGAATACTGTTTATTGTCATTAATTGGCTGATTTTCTTTGATGTGGTGATTGTGCATTTTTTGATATTTACACACTAGTATCCAATTGGTTGGCTTCATATCCAATTGCACAGGCAATAGGAAAACAAGCCGCCACCCTGACCACATCCAGTCTTGGGGTGGCGGCTTGTTTTCCTATTGCCTGTGTGATTGGATGTGAAAACAACCAATTGGATACTAGTGTGTAAACATCAGAAAATGCACAATTGCCACATCAAAGAAAATCAGCCAATTAATGACAATAAACAGTATTCTATTAACACATTACATTATTATTACCTCGCAAAATCTGACTGAAAAGTTTACAGAATTATTACCAATAGGTAAATATACAGGCTGTAAAATGCACTAATTATTAATATTTGTACTAAGCGTTAATGGCTCTAATATAATGTGTTAATAGAATACTGTTTATTGTCATTAATTGGCTGATTTTCTTTGATGTGGCAATTGTGCATTTTCTGATGTTTACGCACTAGTATCCAATTGGTTGGCTTCACATCCAATTGCACAGGCAATAGGAAAACAAGCCGCCACCCCAAGACTGGATGTGGTCAGGGTGGCGGCTTGTTTTCCTATTGCCTGTGCAATTGGATATGAAGCCAACCAATTGGATACTAGTGTGTAAATATCAAAAAATGCACAATCACCACATCAAAGAAAATCAGCCAATTAATGACAATAAACAGTATTCTATTAACACATTACATTATTATTACCTTGCAAAATCTGACTGAAAAGTTTACAGAATTATTACCAATAGGTAAATATACAGGCTGTAAAATGCACTAATTATTAATATTTGTACTAAGCGTTAATGGCTCTGTAATATAAACACAGTCAATTTAAATAAATTAAAATGAAAAGGCCTTGTTTACAATGAATTTTATTAAATAAAATGCATTGAGTTATGCACATAATATCAAAATATCAAGAGTTGACGTCTAATTGCAATATTCTAATGCAATATTTACGTTTATTGTCTTTAATTTATTAATGATGATGAAAATATGTATGCGTCAAAGATAGTACTATAAAAGCCAGTTTTTTGATGGAATTCAAACAAAATGTCATCAATCTATAACTTAATCAACAAATTAGAAGCTCACCTGCAAAAGGTTGTTGAAATCGAGAAAAACATCAGAGAAATAGTGACAGGAAAGCTAGGGGACAAGGGCCAGCCACTGATCCAACCAAAAGAAGATGCTCTGAACAAATTGGGAAATATTATAGATGAAAGAAATAAAGAAAAATTACTTAATCTACAGGGAACTATTTTATCAAGTCTAAAGTTCAACAACGCGGGATACAATTTGTGGGAGTTCTGGCAGGGGGCCAAAGAAAACAATGAGAAGATCAGACTAATAGAAGGAATAGAAATTCAAAAGGAAATCAACACCAATGAAGAGGAAACCGACCAAATGGAAACAGATGAAAATGAAACACAAGAAAGAAGCAGAAGCGCATCAAGAAATACAGAAGCTTTATCAAATGAAAATCAAGAGGAAGCACAAGTTGCAAGAAGAATAAGAAAAATTAAGCCTAAGAAAATTAATGAAGAGCATCCAACGCTCATGAAGTTTGCCGATATGGCGCCTGTGGCTGAGGGGGCCACAGGGGAAACAATCAGTAAGTCTTTTTATGTTTTACTTATATTTATTTTTAGTCATCACCAGGAATGGGGATGAGGTCGCGGAAGTGGCAGCTTTTACGCCGAGTTGGTTTTATGGGGGCTACCAGTCACTGGTGGCCCCTATAAAACAAATAAATAAAAATCAAATAAATAAAATAGTTCAGCAGAATATGAATATGTTTTTTAATAGTGAAGCTCAAATCAGGGAATATCAACCACCCGCGGGGTGCTTGCCATGGATAAGAGAAGCCTACAAATTAGGATCAACAATCAAAATAAAAGAAATGAATGAAATTTGCGGGGATTTGAAACTGAACTTTGATGAATACATATATGAAAGCGTTCAAAGGTTCCCATTCTCAAATATCAACAAATACAAAAAAAGTTTAATAAAAACCAATTTTCAAATAGGAAATGAATATCTGAAATCAGCAATTTTTAATGAAATTTTTAAGGCTCTATCAAATAAAGTTGGGGATGCAGTCCTCGTGAATAGTTTTAAACCTTTAATGATATTGTTTGCCGAGGCCTGGGGGGCAGATTCAAGTTGGGCGCCCCCCAGTACCCTCTTCAAGTTCAACCAAACGTCCTATATCAATAGGTTAATACAAACGTTCAAAAAACTGTGCATGTTCTCGGAGAAATATACCTTGCAAAGGATCCACGTCGCGGTGTACCTGGGAATCCTGCTCCATTGCATACTGAAAGCCAACGTGAAAAAATTAGAAGATGTACCTATACAGATTGACATATGCCGTGTAGCCCTCAACAGACAGAAAACACCACAGGGATACAGGACAGTTGAGCACGTCCTCTATGATTCATTTGCATTGGCAACACTATACGGGTACTATGTGCCCCCCCAAAAAACCTGCTAATTGATTCCCTCACCTGTCTGCCTTTTATAAGACGTTCGGCCACCACCGGGGTGCTGAGCGCCACCCCCCTAGCAATTGGCGCCAGAGTCATCCACCACATACAGAAGAGTATGTGGTCCCAATTAGATGCATTAGCTGAAAATTTAATTTTGGGGTATAATTCCCCGGAATAAACACATTCCCCTTGCAATTTGCATTCCCCCAATAAATAATTTTCCCTTGCAAAAAAAAACTTTTTTATTTTTTATTTTTAATTTATTTTATTTTAAATATTAAAATTTAAATAATATTAATATTTTAATACTAAATACTTCACTATTTTAAAATTTTACTTGTAAAATTTTAATAGTAAAATATTTAATATTAAAATATTTTTAAATTTTAATATAAACATTTAATATTAATATTATAATTTTAATATTAAATATTTTAATATTAAATATTTTACTATTAAAAATATTTAATATTTTAATATGGAATATTTTAATATTGAATAAATCACAATTAAATAAAAAATTGGTGTATTTTGAATATTTAACCTTTACTATTAAACTTTTAAGATTTTTAATTATATTTTTATTTTAAAATTTTATTTTTTATTTTAATTTTTAGTAGGTAAATTATAGTATTAATATATCTAAATATATTACAAGATAATAGTTAAAGTTGCGACCACGTCAAATATTTAAAAATAAGTTAAAAATGTTTTTATTTATTATTTATTATCTTGTTGAGGTTGGGTCCATTTATCACAAAGATAAACATGGAGAATTGAATTTATCCGCATCATGCGGCCTGCTCCACTTATGTTCCAAACACGTGATTGTTTAGAACTCAAATTACCTTTCCCTTGTAATATGATTTGATAAACATATTTGATATACTTGAACTGCGTCCTAAGTACAAATTAGTAAGGAATACATAAAAATCATTGGTTGCCGTGTTGTGTAGCTACAGTGGCACTGAAATACCAAGGAGCAGATGATGACATGCAAGGTCCAATTTGTGGCTTAGAAAAGTCAAAGTACCAAAATGATTCACAATTATTTAAATAAACTATATTTTTTCTATCTTTTTTTATTATTTATTTATTTGTTACCGCAAAAGCCAATAATATTCAGTGCATCATATAAAAATAAATCCCTCTTATCTAGTATAATTAATTTTACTTACCTTTTCTAGTATTCTTAAATGTCTATAATACAATCAAACGTCACATTATTATATATAAACAATAATTTGAGTCCTAATAAAAACAAAATAAATAAAAATAAAAACAAATAAAACCAGGGCGCCCATTTATCTGATTGGCTCAGAGGCCAGGGCTTTGGGGAGGAAGGATTCTGAGTGCTTGTAAAAAGCCGCAACCACATTGGGTGGCATCACAAATTGGCTGACCTCAAGAATATTGAATAGGTCCTCAGTGTCCTGAGGAAGGCCTTGTTTCACCTTATTCTTGATCCACCCAAAGACCTCCTCAATTGGGTTAAGAAATGGGGAATATGGGGGGAGGAAGAGGAGTCTCATTGGGCAGTCTGCAAGGCGGTGGCTGGCAGAATGGCTATTTTTATCAATTGGCGGGAACTCAGACACAACCAGATCCACTTTGTGGAGCCCAACATTATCAAGCACAACAACGTTGGTTGTGCCACTGTAATTTATCCAAAGGTACTCCTTGACGGCTTGGAGAAAATCAAGAAAGGTCCTGCTGTTATGGGAGCCTTTAATCATCTGATACTGGTCCAACCTGCAAGGACCAAGAAGCGCAACCATTGAATAGGTCTGGGAACAGACAGCTGCACAATGGGCTACGCCGTCCTTGGACCCCTTCTCGACCCACCCATGCCTAGACCTGAGTGAGGAGGAAAACAACAATTTGTCAATGTAGAAGAACTGGACATTCCCAGTCTCCTTTAGTGCCAGATATGTCTTGGCATAAATGCGTCAATCCTTGATGGTCTTTTCACTGTTCCTATTGTATGGAGAAACTCTGAGCACCTTCCACAAGAAGCCCAAATCAACCATTGTTTTGTATACAAGGGTTTTAGAAACAGAAAGCCCAAACTCTGTGGCAAGCATTGATTGGACAGCAAGTGTGTCCAGGTGGCAATCCCTGGCTACCCATTGCTTAATTGCGTCAATGTGTACGGGCTGCAAGAGTTTTGGCTGCTGCTTAGCCTTGGTGGATTTGGCAATTTGCCTGGTGTTGCCATACTTGGTGTTGATGTCGGCAATGTACCTGGCTGTGACACCAAATTGGGACGCAATATCCCAAACCGCCATTCCCCTGTTTAAGCAGTTGAGGAGAGCTTCACGCTCACTATCCGTCAACTGACGCCGGCCCTTGGCAGGTACCACAGCATCCTGGCTACCAGGCTCAGCACAGGGGATGGGGACCTTTGTGTAGAAGGTGGGATCACGCTTGGTTGCGCTGGCGCCGTCAATGGTGGCATACAATACAGGCGCAGATGGCTCTTCAGTGGTGGCCAATGGCTCATAGGAGGTATCAAAGACGCGGGGGCAGGAAGTGGCAACTCTTGGGTCAAGAGTGCGGGGCTAGGTGACAACTGGGTACACGGTGGAGGTGTAAGTAACCTCAGTGTTCCCAGTGACCCTGGTGTAGGAGACTTTTGTGGCAGGCCTTGAGAGTGGCTTCTGCCTGGGATTCAAGCTGGTTGATTGGGCCTGGGACGCGGGAGGTGGTTGGCTGGCAATGACACCTTGGGAGGCCTGTGTATTGGCATGACTCCCCTTGAGTTGGGTTCTGGGTCTGTTCTTGGACCCTCTGGGACGCCCTTGTGGACAGGCTGCCCCGCGGGCTGGTGCAGGAGCGGGTTGGGAATGTGATTGACGGTCCATAAAAATAAAATAAAAATATATATTTTAGATTAAATATGTATTTATTTGGAGTTATTGGTTTAGTTGTGGGTAGTTGTTTTCTCTTGATTTAGCCTTGAATAGTAGCAGAGTTTCTATATCCGTGATTTGAAGTGAATAATATTGTATACTTTCCGGGTTTGGATGATTTTAAAGTTTAATAACTTTTTATGTCTAATTATGGTTAATGAGATTGAATTTTTCATTTGATTTTAGTTGTGGTGGAGCTTCTTGATTTGGGTTGGTGTTTCCTAGTGTGCTTACTGTACATTCAATTTAATTTCCAGTTCCTGCAATTAATATCTGAGTTTACTAGTGGCATTCAAAAGTGATTTGAAATTTGGTTCTTGGATTTGACAATCCCGCAATTTCAAAAAACATAGTAAACTTAATGAAAATGGTTGATGGATTTGAACGCTTCAAATCTGATTCCAGTTAATTCATTTTGTCCATAGGAAATATGCAGCTTGACTTGAACTTTGCAAAGTGTCTATGAGTTCCCGCATTTTCAAATATTCAAATAAATACTCACAAAAATCAATTTAATTAAAAAAAGGCCATCCCGCAAAAGTGATTCAAAATTTGGACCAAGGATTTGACAATCCCGCATTTTTACGTTCAGGTTCTGAATTTACAGTACCAAAAAATATAATCAAGAGTAAAAAACAAACTGACATGTGTAATATTTGTAACTTAAAATCATCCTTAGAAAAAAGAAAAGAAGAATGTGAAAGTAAAAACTTATTATTGCCAGAATCTATAAACAGTGACTTAAAAGCTATTAATCAGCACCAAGTCTTTTATGCTCATCAAAATAGGGAATATAAGAAAGATATCAATGAATTGAATAATTAATCATGTATTATAGTTATAGATTTTAAGGAGAATTTAAAAGTTGGTGGTGGTGGTCCAATTGAAACCAATAACTGTTTTTATTCCAAAAGACCTATTTCTTTATTGGGGTTTGCATTGGTATTTAAAGAAAACAATAAAGTTAAATATGAATACCATGATTTTTATCTCAAATATTGTCTCATGATTCTTTGTTTTCAGGTGAATGTCTAATAAGTCTTATTAAATTAGATAAGTTTAAAAAAATAAATAATATCAAAATATGGACTGATAATGGAAACCATTTTAGATCCTATGAATTCTTATATTATCTATTTAAATAGGCACCACAATACATTAAAGGGTCTATTAAATACAATAGATTTGTAGAATGTCATGGAAAAAGCATTGTTGATGGTCACTTTGGTGTAATATCAAAAACATTAAAAGAGAAAGAAAATCAGCTTTATATTAAGAATATAAATGATATTAAAAATATTTTTGAGAAAGAAGAAAAAAGAAAAGAATTATATAAATCAGCGCTATCAGGCTCAAATATTTCTCAAAAGTCATTCTTTTATATTTATGAAAGAAAAGTTAGGCCTATAAGGAAATAGCTTGAAGTTAGAAATCTGCGCATTAATCTTTCATATTTTATGAAAGATGGGAAGTTGTATGCTTCACCTTTAACATTTGAAAGTTTCTCAGAATATTCTGAGATAACTTATCATTTGAAATCACGTGATGATACCAGAGAAACAAAAATATCAGAAGATGCTAGTGGGACATTAGGGCAAGTTCATGAAGTAGGGCAGCTTACTAGAGGGTGTATTTTAAATAGAGTTATCAGTCTTTCAAAACAACAACCTTTTTTTCTGAAAAAAACTAAGAATATTTATGATGAGCCAAAGATAGGGTAATAGCATTTATAGCTTTGGGGCTGCTATTACTCTCCCATGCAACTCATCATAAATATTTTTAGCTTGTAGTATGTAGTAGCACTTAAGATATTTCCAGCAATATTATAAGGTGCAATTTTCAATTCTAAAATTGATAAAAAAATTTTAAAAATATCTAAGCCCAAGATCAATTAAAGATTTGACATTGATTGTATTTTAACATTTCTGAATGATTTGAATATAAATACTGTAATTAAGTTACAAAATAATCAGTCCAGCACTTAGGCATAACAAGAAAAATAATGACCCTTATCTAGGGGTAGTTCAAGTACAATACTGATCACTGGGGCCGTAAATTTATCTATGATTTCTCTCAAGCCTATGCTCTTGAGTAAGATCTTTTCCTTGTCTGTTCCAATGCATCTTTTTACCTTCTTGCGTACTTGGTGACTTATTATGTAAGGTCTTGCCCAATAAGGCGCAAAATTATATACTATACTGTGTAAATCATTCAGATTTAAGTTCAAAAGATAAAGGAAAGTAGGTACAGTTTGTAGAAGTACTTTTAAAAGACCTGATAAAAACTTATGATTTGGCACAAAAGGTGTCATAGAGTTAACTAGTCCTAAACAAACTATATAGAACAAAGTATTGAATAAAGATTTTTTTGTAACCAAAGGTATATCTACATCAGTATATTCCCTGTGGAAATATCTCAACATAAAACTAGTCAAATTATCCCTAATGTTAAAAAATGGTGACAACAAGCTAAATGCTTGTTGTCTAGCTATCTTCATTCTAATTATACTAGCTGTTTTAAACTCTGAAAGCAAATTTAGACCTAACAACGTATCTATTCTAAACCTAAGTTTCTTTTTAAAAAAAGATGATAACCTAAGTAAATTTCAAAGTTAGAATTTGAGAATGAAAATATAAAAAGAAGAAGAAAACCTGTGAACAGTGATTGGGGAAAAACCACTTAGAATTTCAGCTTAAAAGCTTACTCTTCTGGTGTCTTTATTTATAAGCACAAAAATCCAAGTCTTGGGAAAGATCTGCAGAGAAAAACAGGGGATTTTCCTGAACAGACTGGTGTAATGAACCGGGAGAAAAAACACATGGTGGTGGGGAAGCTTCTGGTAACAAGCCAGAGTACTGCATGTATCAGGGAGGAGAGAGGCAGTTGTGTAAGCAAAATAAAAATAAAAGAAAGAAAGAAAGAACCTATTTTAAAATAGGTATTATAAAGAGAAATGAATGACTTGCGTGCAACACAAAAGCAAAAGCAAAAACCAAAGCAAGAGAAAGAGCAAAAAGAACAAGATAACTGTTTGATTTAAAACTAACTAATAAAATCTACTTGAAACTTAAGTTCAAATTCAAATATAAACTTAATTAAAGGCCTGCCCTTTGGGGCAGGGCACAACATATTACCTCTTAATAAGTTTCATTTACCTGATGGGATGGTTCTCCTTCTTGAGAAAGTTCAGAAACTTAGCTATGGTATCCCTTCATAATGGTTTTGTAGTAGCAGGCTGAATCTGGGTGCTCTAGCCCACAAGATAGGGAGATTTTTACCTACCCAGTGGATCCCTGGCAGAAATTTATTAATTTCATTGAATTTATATATCCAAAAATTTACAGAAAATTTAAAACAAAATATAAAGCTCCTAATTCATTGCTGTAATACAGTAGTTTCAAAACCTGTTGCAATAAATGTATATTATTCAGTTTAGAACACATGAACTCAGTCTAAAAATGAAATCAAAGTGGATCCAAATCTATTGTAATTTAATATAAATTTATTGATTTTTGTTTTTGTTTTTAGACTGAGTTCATACGTTCTAAACTGAATAATATATGTTTATCTCAACAGGGTTGAAAACTACTTTATACATAACTTTTGAAAAGTGTAAAAATTAGTATAAAAATATCATTTTTATTAGAAAGAAATGTTGGGAATTTAAAAACAATGTTTATACAATAGTTTTCATAGCTGTGAGGATAAAAGATTAAGCCATCCTAAAGCAAAATATCAATGAGTTGGTTTACTGAGTGTAATAGCATGACTTGGATCTGCAACAGTGTTCACTGTGTTGCAGCATCTTTGATTACTCTGCCAGGATTCACCTTTTCTTGTAGCTGCTATTCTTTATCTACATGTATTTAGCTTCAAGGTTTTTTAAGATCAACCATGATAATTCTGCTTTTGATCTATTTATGTTCTCTTCCTTCTTCCCTTTATTTTCCACCTTTTGGTTTTAAATTTGGGTTTATTTAAGCCTAATTATAGCCAAAATATTGGTACATTATTTTTGAACGCCTCTTACCTTCCACTCTGGATTCAAACTCTGGATCTACACGCAGAAGTTAACAATTTGGTTTTCAAGCTCCTTACCTTTGATTATATGCTCAATGATGTTTTTTCAATCTTTGGACCTAGTTTTTCCTTCTCTTTTGATTGCTTGATAACAACTAACAACTACTGTAACTGTCTCTCTCCTACTGGTGCCCTTTATGCAAGTTTAACTTCTTTAAGTTAACTTTAAACCATGTGTGTTGTCTCAAACCTTTTTCTTTATCAAGATGCCTTAATTTATTTTGGGTTAACTCCATTATTTCAGATTTGCACCTCACTTTCCCAAGCTAAATAAAAAGGCTTGGTTTTCCAGTCTCAACAATAAGTTGAGATTGTTTGACTTGCACCCCAAAAAGGTACTTGTTAGGTTTTGTGGCTTGTGTTCCTCTTTCAATTTTTAGTCTTAGTTTATCTTAGTCCATGATTCCTTTTGATCTTATCCTTTGACAGTTAGGCAGCTTTTATAGTAGCACCCACAATTTAATTGCTGATAGCTTCAATCCCCCTGCTAGTGCAGACCATTTCCCAGACTTAGAAATTGACTTTTTAACCAAATTGTCAATCATTAAGACTGGTCTCTATTTTATTTTCTTAGGGTTAATCAATTGTCTTAGTCCTTATTTTACTTTGTATAATCTCTTAGGAACCTTAGTTTAGTTACTATTGCAAACCTTTCCTACCTTTTTGTATTTGACCAATATAAACATTCTTGGGTTAAAGGCTTTAGTTTACAATAATTTTCCCCAAGCCTTCAGACCTTACATTATCTCAACTTCACATGGCAATATGCCAGATTTAAACTTTTCTTTCTCAACCATTCTTTTGCTTGTGTTAGCAGTTACGTTATTGTGCACCTTAGCTTTGTCCTTTTTATTATATCTTATTTTGTTCCTGTTTTTTAAGAACAAGTTACCCCTTGATAAGGATAATACAGAGAACATTTCCACTTCCCATAGTCAGACTTTTATACTAAATGACATTTCTAAGTTTAAGCAATTATCTAATTCTTCAGATATCACCTTCAATTTATTAGCTTTCAAACAAGCCCACTTCTTAGAATATTCTTTGGAGCTCAACTCAGCTCTCAAAAGGTTATCTACCTTGCAAAGCAACTTGAGGGCCCCATGTGCAGTTGGTTCTGTGAGTTGTCTTTTTGTGATCCTTTTATCCTTGAGAGCTACAACCAATTTGTATCCAAACTGCTTGCACACATTTCAAAGGAAGGAACTGAAGAAGAGACTGCTGCCGCCCCAAAATACGCGCTTCTCAAACTGTACCCAAGGAACAGGCCTCTTGACCTACTACAACAAGCGCTTCCATGAAATACAATCCTAATTAAATGCTACTCACTCTGAAACCTGTGACTTTTATATGCTTGGCTTAAACCCTGATCTCAAGGCCTTCCTAATTCATCACAATCTTCCCAAAGAGTTGGAACCACTCATGAAGACGGTCTCCAAGTGGGAAAAGAAGTTCAGAAGTATATCAAAGCCATTTCAACCTCAACCAGTCCCAACTGTCAGCCAGCCTACCACACAACTGACAACCACCTCGCGCTCCTCTCCTACTATAAGCCCATCCAACACTTTATCAGCCTCTGCCTACAAACCAAAGGAGGGTGGTGGTTATTGTCTAACTGCTGTCAAAGCTCTTTGCAGACAACTAAAGAAGTTGTGCTCTTACTGTGGACAGGCTGACCATTTGGTGGCAAACTGACAAGATCCTAGACAAGTCCCTTGCCCAAACCCTGAACTAGAGCCTACTATGGACAAAACAACACCAGATTCCACAGGCACTTCTAACCATTCCCAGATCAATAACACACAAACCCCTGGGAAGTCTTCTCTGCCCTTCATCCAGATTGTGATTCATGGGCCTGTCTCCAACATTGAGACTTTTGCCTTGTTGGATACGGGTGCTGATGTAAACTACATTGACTCCAGACTAGCCAAAGCTCTGAATCTCATGCATGGTTTCAAGATTGATGCCCATGGTCCCAACAACCTGCCTGTGACAGCCTTTGAGATAAAGCCTCCCATTCTGTTCCGCCTGGGGAAGTCTGCTTTCCACTCCCAGTTTGTCAGCTCCAATTCATTAAACTTTCCTGTTTACCTTGGCATGAATTAGTATGAGGAAGTTGGCCTCATTTTCAGATTCCAAGAGCGCAAGGTTGACTTCTTTGCACATGAAGTTCCTTGCTCCTTGGATCTCCTAAGAAAACAACAGCTTCCCAATAGCTTTTGGAACTTCAATATGCTTAACTCTTTCACTATCCTACCTTCATCAGAGACAGCCCTGGCCAAAAATGGGATCCATCTCTGCATAAGCAACTACAAGGAGGTATTCAGCAACATGCAATGCCGTAACCTACCTCCTCACAGACCATACAACATTCAGATCAACTTGATCAAAGGAGCAAACCCACCCTGGGATAGAATCATTCTGTTATCTGATGCTGACAATAAGTTGCTCTTGGAATACATCACCAACAAGCTCAGTAAAGACTTCATCACTTGCTCTACGTCACCCTGCTCCTTGCCTATCTTCTTTGTTGCCAAGTCTGATGGTTCCAAGAGATCATGCATCAACTATTGTGCCCTGAATGTGGTCACAATCAAAGATTGTTTCCTCATTCCCTCCGCCAAAGTCCTCACAGACTGCCTCTTGGGCAGTCAGATCTTCTCCAAGGTTGATCTCTGTGCAGCTTTCAACCATATCTGTGTTGCCAAGGGACACGGATAGAAAACTGCTTTTTGCACTCCCTTTGGCCTCTACAAGTACAAGGTTATGCCCTTTGGCTTATGCAATGCACCTCAACGTTCCAAGCCCTCATGAACAAGATCCTTCTTCCATTCCTAAACAAATTTGTGGTGATGTACCTTGACAATATCTTGATCTATTCCAAGAATACTTCTGACAATATCAATCATCTGAGGAAAGTCATGGTTAGGCTTCAAGAGTACCATCTTTACTGCAAGCTCTCTAAGTGTTGCTTTTTCCAAACAAGCGTGTAGTTTCTTGGATATATAGTAACTAAGGAAGGATTTGCCATTACCCTGAGTAAACTCCACGCCATCCTCTTTTGGCTGGTACCACAGAACCACAAGGAACTCTGTGGTTTCCTTGGCCTTGCTAATTACTGTCACAAGTTTGTCCCTGGATTCAGCAGCATTTTCCTTCCACTCACAAATATAACCTCTAACAAGGTTGAGTTCAAATGGTCTGCTGAATCACAGGACTCATTTGAGCAGATCTGTCACCTGTTCCCACCTCTCTGGTCTTGCACATGCCCAATAACAGCAAACCCTTCTTCCTGGAGACTGACGCCAGCAACTATGCGGTTGGTGCCATCCTTCTTCAGCATGGGGGGATGGTATGCTCCATCCTGTAGCTTACTACAGCCAAAAGCATCTCCCTGCTGAGAAGAACTACCCTGTTCACAACAAGGAACTACTTGAAATTATCAAGTCTCTCAAGCATTGGCGCCGTTACCTCAAAGGAATCTCAGACCCTGTTAGCATCTTCACAGACCACAAGAACTTGCTGTTCTTCACTCAGGCACATTGCATATCCTAACAACACGCTTGCTGGGTGATCAAACTTACCAACTTCTTATTCACCATCACTTACAAGAAGGGATCCTTCACTGTTCTTCCTGACCTACTCTCCCACCACCCCACCACTGCCAACTCCAATCCTTAATATGAACGTCTCAACGCCAAAGCAGTCCTGCCAACATCTGTCTTCATCAACCAGATCTCAGAAATCCTTTTCAACTTCCCAGACACTTATTCCATTTGGAAGGCCCAATAAGAAAACCCCGCCTCCAACAGTATCATCCAGGACCTGTTATCCAAAGCAATGCCCCCCTCAGAATATTCACTTGATAACAACCTGCTTCTCTTCTGCAAGCTGGTTATGGTACCAAATAAGGACTTGCAGTTGCAAATCACAATTAGATTCCACAATTCCCTTCCCATTGGATACTTAAGTTATAAGAGAACCTTGACCCTTATAAAGTCACACTACTGGTGGCCACAGATGGCAAAAACCACCAACAAATATGTTGCCAGCTTCCTGGTATGCCTCAGAAACAAGAATCACACTTCCAAGCCATCTGGTCTTCTCTGCCCCCTTCCAATTCCTGAAGGCCCCTGGCAAAGCCTCTCTATAGATTACATCACCCAGCTACCCTTGTCTGCAGGCCACAACGCAATCTTAGTAGTGGTTGACCGCTTCTCCAAGGAAGCCTCCTTCTGCCCCTGCCACACAACTATCACCGCCAAACAAACCGCTGAGCTATTTGTCAAGTATATCTTCCCCCATCATGGAGTTCCCCATGACAGAATCTCTGACTGTGGTCCCCAGTTCACCTCTGCATTCTGGCAAGACCTCATGGCCTCTCTTGGGATAAACTCTCTCTACAGCACTGCATATCACCCACAGACTGACAGACAAACTGAAAGAACAAATCAAGCCTTAGAACAATACCTCTTCTGTTTCATCAATGGGAAGCAGGACAATTGGTCTGACCTCCTCCCTATTGCCCAATACTCCTATAACTCAGCATACCACAGATTGATTGGCATAACTCTGTTCCAAGCAAACCTTGGTTACACTCCTTCCTTCCTTATCAACTTGCAGGGTTACTTCCGCTCACAGTCTGCAGCCAACCTTGTTACCAAAATCAAGGAAACACAGACCCAACTTGTTGCCTACCTCCAATCTGCCATATTAGACTACAAAAAGCACTACAACAAAAAAAATCCCAGGCAACAAGATTCAGCCTAACAACTTGGTACTCCTCTCAACCAAGAACCTTCCGGTTATTGTTGCCTCTCGCAAATTTTGTCCCTGCTTCATTGGACCTTTCCAAGTTGTGGAGAAGATTGAAACTACCGCCTTCAGACTAGCTCTTCCTGAGCACTTCTACATCCAAAAGAATTTACATTTTTCTTTCCTCCTGAAGTTAAAACAACCTCCTCCCAACCACCAAGCAAAGTATCCATCTCCTCCTTGCCATCTCCAAGGTTCTGAGGAATACAAAGTACAGGAGATCTTAGCTCATCACACCCTCCATTGTGGCACTGAATACCTTATTCCATGGAAAGGCTATGAGCTTGAGGACTCCACTTGCAAACCCAAAGGAAATCTAATCCACTGCCAATAGTTGCTACATGACTACCAAGAGCTCTAGACTAGCAGCTAGGGGGGATACAGTCAGGATTCACCTTTTCTTGTAGCTGCTATTCTTTATCCACATGTATTTGGCTTCAAGGTTTTTTTAAGATCAACCATGATCATTCTTCTTTTGATCTATTCACGTTCTCCTCCTTCTCCCCTTCATTTTCCACTTTTTGGTTTTAAATTTGGGCTTATTTAAGCCTAATTATAGCCAAAATATTGGTACATTATTTTTGAACGCCTCTTATCTTCTGCTCTGGATTCAAACTCTGGATCTACACGCAGAAGTTAACAATTTGGTTTTCAAGCTCCTTACCTTTGATTATATGCTCAATGATGTTTTTTTTCAATCTTTGGACCTAGTTTTTCCTTCTCTTTTGATTGCTTGATAACAACTAACAACTACTGTAACTATCTCTCTCCTACTGGTGCCCTTTATGCAAGTTTAACTTCTTTAAGTTAACTTTAAACCATGTGTGTTGACTCAAAACCTTTCCTTTACCAAGATGCCTCAAACTATTTGAGTTAACTCCATTGTTTCATATTTGCACCTCACTTTCCCAAGCTAAATAAAAAGGCTTGGTTTTCCAGTCTTAACAATAAGTTGAGATTGTTTGACTTGCATCCCAAAAAGGTATTTGTTAGGTTTTGTGGCTTGTGTTCCTCTTTCAATTTTTAGTCTTAGTTTATCTTATTCCATGATTCCTTTTGATCTTATCCTTTGCCAGTTAGGCAGCTTTTATAGTAACATCCACAATTTAATTGTTGATAGCTTCAATCCCCCTGCTAGTACAGACCATTTCCCAGACTTAGAAATTGACTTTTTAACCAAATTGTCAATCATTAAGACTGGTCTCTATTTTATTTTCTTGTGGTTAATCAATTAGTCTTAGTCCTTATTTTACTTTGTATAAGCTCTTAGGATCCTTAGTTTAGTTACTACTGCAACCCTTGCTACCTTTTTGTATTTTACCAATATAAACATTCTTGGGTTAAAGGCTTTAGTTTACAATAATTTTCTCCAAGCCTTCAGACCTTACATACTCCCTCTTGGGGAATTAACGCCCCAAGTAAATCACCAAGTGGCTCATCAAAATGTTTGCCAACCATCCAGTAAACTGGTGGCACCATTATCAGTTGACCATCTATTATGGGGATCACCTAATCCAGATCCTAAATGGAACACAACTTGAACAAGCCTTGTGACCTAAGAGGAACATTACTCAGATAAGCCCCATGACCCCATTGATGTATTTGGACAGTATGTGGCTTGTCATGATACTATATATTATTCTATATTCATATCCAATAAAGTCTCATTCTCTTCTTAAATCTTCCCCTTATCTCATTTATTATACTTCCCAGAAGTATATACTTGACAGTGGTAGCACAGGTAGGTTATCCATACCTATCTGACTTAAAGGAAAAATTCCTCTTAAGAAAAAGACCCAAGCAATGGTACTCCCTAATGGCTGGAGAGACTACAAAGAGAGACAAGACGTCTCCACAGGCCTTGTTATCTACTGCAACATCCTTGTACTCATCAAACAGTACAACACTCTCAAAGCCCGCAGACTGTTACCCACAGCGCCAAACATAACAGGACCACAGCAGCCTGAAATACCCAACATTATATTCCAACACCTGTTCACAGCTGAAATTGGAGCTTTTGCAGGACTACATCAGTAAAACGCCTCTCTCTGAATCAACAGTACACAGAGCAAATTTGAGCAAGTGGACTACCCCCAAAGACTCTGGGTCAGTGAGATTTCCCTTTGCGTTACAGAAACTGCATCACATTTTGTAAGTAAATGGCTAACCCAACACCCCAACCAGAAGTAAAACTGGGAGGTATTCAAAAATGCCTTCCTTGAGAAGTTCTCCATGAAGGACTCCAATGTTATGATCATAATCAAACTCAGAACGTTCAGAATGACAGGAACAATTGAGGAATACATTGCTGCATACAAGGATCTACACAACTGTGCTCCCAAAACCATCAACTTTGATGATCTTGGGCCACACTTGGACTTCTATAATGGTCTTCCCACACATATTAGACACCAGTTTGACATGACCTGCTGCAAGAACCTTGAAGAAGTATTCTTGGAAGGCAAACACACAGCCCAAAAATCTGACAATCTACACACAACCAACAAGTGCAAAGAGAGTCCTTCAGCCAAGAAGAATCCTTGACCCAATAAGCAAAGCAAAACAAGCCAACAACACCCATCCTCAAACTGGGAATTGCACTGCACAAGCCAACCAGGCAAGCACTGAAGATACCAACAAGGAGGGAAAAGCTCAGGGGAGTGCTTAGGCAAGCCTCCCTCCCCCAACCTACAAGACTTGTACAGGGACCAGGATGTGTATTCAATCACAATGATCCAAGTACCCTCCAGTGACCCTCTACTGTTTGCCACCCAGACTAGAAATAAACTCCTCACTTATAATTTTCTGTTTTTGCAGATATTAGGGCACCGCACTATTTGACACTGGAGCAGGCCAGTCCCTATTTGACAAGAAATTTTCTGACCTCATGAAACTACCAACCACTCAAAGCAATATCAGGAGAGTTATCATGGTGGACAACAGAAGCACATCAGTCTATCAAGAGGCAAAACCTTTCTGCACCCAAATTGGAGACATACAAACCACACTCAGTGGTCCAATCATACCAATCCCCAAGTATGATGTTATTCTTGGCCTGGACTGGATGATAAAGACCAAAACTCACATTGACTGATACAGTGCTACCCTCACCATACAACAAGGAGAAGTACATCACTATGTTTATCCAACTCACCTTGACACGCTTATGAGGGACCATGTATTTGTGAAAATCATGGAAACAGAGAAGGAAACTGACGTCAGCAAAATCAATTGGAGCATGTGGACATACAAGGTCATCCACTTTAAGAATATGGAGACTTGAAATGAAAAGAACCCCATCCAAGATAAGCTAGTTAACAAATTCCCCACTGTTTTCCAAGAAACACTGCCAGGACTACCTCCTGACTGCGGCATACAACACAAAATTGACCTCAAAGGGAGTGTACCTAAAGCACAAACTATCTACTGCCTCACACCACAAGAAGATGACGCCCTAAAGGCTTATCTTGATGAAGCCCTTGAAAAAGGACTCATATAACCATCAAAGTCACCTTTTGGCGCTGCTGTCTTCTTTGTGGCAAAGAAAGATGGAGGACTCTGCCTTGTCACCAACTACAGAGCGCTCAACAAGGTCACAATTAAGAACAGATATCCCCTACCCCTAATTGACAACCTTTTTGACGCCCTGGGGGTCCCAAATCTTCAAAAAGATTGATTTGACAGCAGGTTACCACCAAATTTGCGTGAAACATGAAGACATTCCAAAGACCACATTTAGAACTAAATATGGATCCTTTGAATGTGTTGTTCTCAACTTTGGCATGACAAACGCTCCCAGTACCTTTGTGACCTTCATGAACAAAGTTTTTAAGGAACACATCAGAAAACAGACAATCATCTACCTGGACAACATCATCATTTACAGCCCCAACCTGGAGCAATACTGGAAAGACGTCCTCCTGGTCCTCTGCACCCTTGAAGAAAAACTT
Source organism: Entomophthora muscae (assembly GCA_014839935.2). Lineage (NCBI taxonomy): Eukaryota > Fungi > Entomophthoromycota > Entomophthoromycetes > Entomophthorales > Entomophthoraceae > Entomophthora > Entomophthora muscae. Next base: position 35,037 of record QTSX02002441.1, read on the forward strand.
CTGGTTGCAAACTGTCAAAGTGAAAATTCTTCTCAACAAAACTTCCTTTCCTTAGTCACATTATCAGAAAGGACAGAATTAAAACAGATCCAGACAAGATACATATCATAACTGAGATCCCAGCTCCAAGAAATAAAAGTGAACTCCACACCTTTCTTGGAATGATAGCATACATAAGAAGGTTTATCCCCAACTGGGGCGCCCTAACAGCCCTCTATCTGCCATCACAGGCAGAACAACTAAGTTTGTCTGGACACCACTACGTGATCAACACTTTCTTCAACTAAAATAATATATGGTCACTGCCCCTATCATCCAATATCCAAATTAGGAGGGAATCTATGAACTAGAAACCAATGCTTCTGACTATGCCATAGGAGGAGTACTCCATCTCTAAATGGCAGAAAAAGACTTCCTCCCTGTGGCATATGAGTCAAGGAAACAATATGACAGCAAACAAAGATACCCCATACACAACAAGGATTAGGTAGCCATCATATACTGCCTCATGAAGTGGTGATGCTATCTGGAAGGAGCCCAAACGTTTAAAGTACTCACTGACCACAAGTTGCTGATATTCTTCAAAATACAACAACACTTGTCAAGGAGACAAGCCAAGTGGATGAGTCTCATACAGAGATACCCCTGCAAATTGAATATAAGCCAGGCAAGGAAATGATTACTGCAGATGCCCTGTCAAGGCTATACAGCAAACATGTCTTCTGCACTGATGGCGACCCCAACTGGCCCATGTTGATCATGGGGAATCTCCAGGAAGGGTTCCCACCTGGCACCCCAATGGACATCCAAGAGAAGGTCTTTAATAACAAACAACTGTTCAAAAATGTATATGGTGCTCTACACCACATATTACCAAGTGTTAATACTGTACCCTATGTCCTGTCAACGCAAAAGATTGCCACAATCCTTTGATATCATGGAGACCTGGGGCACACCCGTAGTAGCAACTTGCACAAATACCTCAAGACACAATACTGGTGGCCCAACATGCTAGATGATATCAGAGAGGTACTGGAACAATGCAAAGTCTGTGAGAAGTATGCCCAAACCAAAGCACCCCCCAAGTCAGTAGTACCTGTATTTGTCACACAACCCTTCAAGGTATGGTCACTGGATATTGTGGGACCAATGCCTGGCAAAAAACAAAGGCAAAAAGTACATCATCACAGCTATTGGCTATGCAACCAGATGGCCTGTGGCGCAAGCCACTAAAGAGCACAAGGGCAACAATATGAGACAATTCATTGGGAAAGAAATAATAGCCAAGTTTGGTAAACCTGACCTCCTAATCACAGATGGAGGCACCAAACTTAAGGCCATTGACACCAATATCTATCTTGCCAAGAATGGGATAAGTCACATCACAGCCAGCCCATATCATCCTCAAGCAAATGGGCAAGTAGAATGACTAAACAGCGCGCTTTTCAAAGCCCTCAGTAAGTTATCTGCTAACAATCCAAAGGCCTGGGTCAACATGCTTCCAACTGTGCTCATGGTCTGTAGAACAAGAGTTAATTGCAATACGGGTAAAAGCCCTTATGAACTTTTCTATGGACAAAAGTGCGCTCTTGTTAGTATAACCGCAGGACCACAATTACCTCTGCCCAAAAAGGTGCCAGACAACAGCAACCCTAGTGTACAACGCGCCAGAAATAACCCAAGAGGAGATGGAACACCAAAGGGTTGAAAGGGAAATAATCCCATTACAACAAGAGAGATTCCAAGTCAGGGACAAAATCTGGGTTGTCAATCATGACCAACACAAGCTGGACCCAGAATTGCGTGGACCAGGCATTATCATGGAAGTCAAGCCCAGCAACACCTATCTCATCAAAGGGATTGGAGCTTGGACTGAACTGAAATGTATGCACCACAACCGCCTCTTCCTGTGCAAAGCAAGAACAGCCCAACAAAATTTCAGACTCCCTGTTCCCAATACCAAACTGGATCAATACCAATTATGCATCCCCAACACACTTAAGAAAATTCCCAAGGCTCTGCCTTCCAGCACCCCAGGGGGAGATGTCACAACATCTTCAATTACTCCTACTTGGGGATTAACACCCCAAGTAGATCACCAAATGGTTCACTAACCAGCCAGTAAACTGGTGGCACCATTATCAGTCAACCATCTATGACGGGCATCACTAAATCCATGTCCTAAATGGAACATAACTTGATTAAGCCTTGTGACTCAAGAGAAACATTGCTCAGATAATCCCCATGACCCCCATAGCGTACATGGACTGTATGTGGCTTGTCATAATACTATATATTATTCTACATTCATATTCAATAAAGTATTATTCTCTTCTTAAATCTTCCCCTTTTTCCATTCATTATACTTCCCAGAAGTATAAACTTGACATTGGGGTAGCTATTTAGAAAGAAAGTTGCTGAACCTTATTGCCTGGGGTGCTTAGGAAGTAAAGTTGATTCCTTTGTAATTAAATTCTAGGCTAACCACTTGGGTGGAAGAGTAAAGGGATACAGAGATGTAACAGCCCAAGTAAGGGATTGTCAGGAACACCTTGCCAACCATTCCTGACAACAATAGTTCATTGGGTTCTAGAATTAGTAATGATTTTTTCCCTACACAGGAGGCTTCTATGGGCCCTAAAAACGGTTTATTAGGAGGCAGTATAAGTTCTTTATTACCTTTTGGGATGGAATTTTCAATTCCAGATATCAGCTCAGATCACACAATGGGGATCAAACCCGAGTCTCCTCTCCTGCCTCAACAATACCTATTCAGAGTTAGTTGTTCAAATTTGAACTTACCTTATAACTCAACTGAGAACAGGCTCTGCAGACAATCAGAGTTTACACCCAGGGCTTCAGAGTTTGAACCCACTTTTGCTGTGAATTTGAAGCCAGCCATTAAACTGCCAAGCTCTGTACTTGGCTTGAATTAGTATAACCACTAGTTATCTTCTTCTGGTGGTTGTTTTAACCACCAGGAGCTCTCCCCAAAGCTGAGGTTCTCAAACAGCTGGGGTAAATAACACCTAACTGTTTGGGAAGCTCATCAGGGGGGCATTTTAATGTTAAAAATGACTTTTGTGTTGTTTTTTAGGAAGATTATTCCTGCCAAGGTTTCCCCCCAATTTACCCAACATTGTTCCTCATTCCCCTTTAAAAACTGCAATTTAAGAGTCTTTGAAAGACTATATAAGGCTCTACCTTTCAAGATGTTAGTTTGTTCAGTTAATTAAAGTCAATTCTTTAACCAACGTGATTTTACTTGCTAGTTTCCTTTTACACTCCAGAGCCATGAGATTATCCAAGTCCTCCCAATGGGAGCCATTTGGGTATAAATGGTTGTTTTGGATGCTTCTGATGCAGGCCTTCTCAGAAAGTGTATTGCTAGGGACCAGAGCTGATTCTGGTTCTTCCACTCCCCCCAGTATCTCAATAAGTCATGGCGCCAAGTGATACCAGGTGTATGGTATACTGCCACACCCTTGTCTCTGGTCCCTCCTATAAAATAGAAGCCATGAGTGTTTGTGGATAATAATCCAAATTCAACACTTAAACTATTTTACCCCTTGGCTTTGGATTTGGCTTTCCTACTCAGTTACCTAGGAGCCTACTTCCTTCTTAGAAGATTCAATCTACTCCTTGGTCAATATTGTTTGCTTGGAGAGCTATTCCATATGGAAATGATCTCTGTCCCCATTGGCTCCCTGGTTACAGGTTTAAACCCCTCTGTGGCCATACACCTGTTTGGTGGTATGTTTCCAAGTGGTTGGGATCCTGACAGGGATACTTGGGACAGAATCACTATTGCTCTATGCATTAAATGGAAAGCATATGATAGGCCATTTATGCAAAGCTTTTGGCATCCCAGGAAAACATTGAGTGATGCCTTGAAAAATTTATACATGGTAGTTTGGTATTATAGCAAAAGCAGAAAAATCCTCAGGGAAACATCTCTCAGGAGTTTTTTTTGCTAAAATAGCAATGTGCTGAAAGAGCTCATAAAATGCTTCCCTGAGCGCTTTGCTACTGAGGTGAATTATGTACTATCTGTGGTGTTGTATTTCTGCGTAGAGTAGGTAGTTGCTTTCACTTAACTCAAAATACAATCCTTCTATTACTAAAGATTAGGTCAAGATAAGTATCTAGCCTAATGCATATAATAAAGTTAAAGTATGTAAATTTGATCTTTTATTTAATCAATCAAGGAGAGAGTTATATAGTAACAGAAGAGATTAACAAGAGGCACAGAATAACCAGGATCATCTGGTTACAGCCTTGTTTCCTCTATCCCTAGCCCACTATTAAACTAACAATTGGCTGATCATTAGTTAATATGAACTCAGGATACAACTTAGTTGATCATTTGACCTTGTTATTATCCAGAGCAAGAGTACCATTTTTCCATGATTCACCAAGCTTAATGGATCAAATGTGTGAGTATAGTGATGGCTAGTTTACAACCAATCACTTCACGACATTTCCCCCCACTAAACTAGACGTTACTGTAAAAGTCTTTTAACTTTCTTCAGTATAGTAAACCACCCAAAAAGAAACAAGAAGCCAGTTGTGCGCTACACCAATGTTCCAGCACAGAGAATCAACCAAGCTCAAAAGAGAATACCCAAAATTCCGGTTGTAACTGCACACAAGTACTCACCCGTTCTAGCCTTGGAAGAAACAGAATTCACTGAGATTCTAGGCGGCAAGATAGATGCAGCTTTCTGTAGTTCCTCCAGTACTTTCTCTTACAAACCCAGTACCTCTTCAAGTAATTCAGGAACACAAGACTCCAGTATGCCTACGTCCAACCAGCTTTCAACAATTGCAAAGAAGAGGAGTTGTAGTAACAAGAGTAAGACTACTTCCACCACTCCAACTGATAAGACCAATGAACCTGCACCAAACTTAGCCAATCTTCTCAAAACTCTGAACAAAAGTGAGGTGGGCATTACCCCCATGACAGTCCAAGAAGATAGTCAAGGTTCTTATATCAAACTGTCCACCAATCTTCATTGGGAGAAGTTTCCCATCCTACACTTCTGTGGCCCCGTAGTTATGTGGTCTACTCTTATGCTAGCCCTGGAAAATCCTTACGTAATCTCCACAAAGAGGCTTGAAGTAGGGAATAACATTCATTGGCGTATACCTCAGTTGAAACTTGTAAGGTATGCCCAGTTATGCCTACAGGACTTCTCCTTTGATGGGATATACTTGACAGACAATCAGATCTCTTGTGCTCTCAAATTTCTTGAACTGGTCTTTACAGCATGGTCTGATCCTTGGTCTGCTGTTGGCCCAGTGCCCTTGTGGCATGGTTCAGATAGCCATGAATATTGTTTGCAAAGAGCAATGGGTACTGCGCTAGAGCTCCTTAGCTATAGTTGGGCAGGAAGTAGACAATCCATGACATTGGTTGGAAACTTGGTGCTTAGTGGCTCCAAAGTTTTGTATCACCAGAGGCTTCACCACATGCCCAAATATATTGAATGGCTGTTGGGAGTCATGTACTCAGTAGGAGGCAAAACACCCGAGGAATATGCCCAGCAAGAAAGCCTTCTCTGGGAGTGCATCTTGCTTGGACTTGCTTTTCCTTATTCAATTGGCGTTAACCATGTCAATTTCCTTCCCGTTGATGATTCTCCCTTCCTTCCATTTGCATTCCTTTGGCTACCTAGTGTCTGGATAACCTACGCGGCCATTGCCAAAGTCCTCATCCAGTTGCGCCTGGGGTTAGAGGCAGTAGTATCTCAATAAAGAACCAGTTGCTTAACCCTAATAATTCTTCTTACTATAAGCTTTATCTCTTCTTGATGCAAAAAGGATAACAACCCATGGACTATTTTCATTAGGTTTTTCTTTTTCAAAATTGTTATCCATAAAGGGGTTTATGCTCAATCACTTGGAGCCTTGCGCATGTACTTTGCATGGACTTGAGTGATCAGTTGACCAGTTTCCAGATCCTTGAGAGTGTAACTATCTACTCCCACTTTCTGGACTACCTTGACCGGACCTTGCCATAGTGAGGCAAGTTTACTTTTGTAACCGTACCCTCAGTTGCTGTAGAAGTATACCAAGCTTCCTATTTTGTATGCAGGAAGGGCAGGTCGGGTTTCTACCGCACAATCCATATCTTTCTCCTTTGTTGCTAAGTTGGTAGAGTACGCCTCAGACTGTAACTTGATTAGCGTCTGTGCTAGTCTCTTCAAATAAGCATTGGGGGTAAGGGGATTGTTAGTTTTAACTAAACTGTAAAGGTGTGGCGGGAGGCTTGGCTGTCAACCATAAAGAAGCTGGAAGGGACTTTTTCCAGTAGCCCTGTGGAATCCTATGTTGTACGCAAAGGTAGCTGCCGGAAGATATGTATCCCATTCTGTTTCATGCTGGTGACTAAGCTTCCTTAAGATCTGTACCAGGCTTCCATTTGTCCTTTCTACCATTCCATTTGTTTGGGGATGGTATGGTGTTGACAGAGTGCCACAGATACCCATAAGTTTGTTCAGTCTGGGTATCATGTATCCTGTGAAGTTGGTCCCATTATCTGTTAGCAATGTCTGGGGGCAGCCATGTTTATAGAGTATGTTCTCCAAAATGAACTTGGCTGTGGTCAGCGCCAACTGGTTAGGAATTGCTTTTGTTTCTACCCATTTTGTAAGCTGATCTACTGCTACAATAATGAACTTGTTCTTGCTAGCGGTCAGTGGAAGGGGGCCTACTACATCTATAGCAACAGTATGGAATGCAAAGCCAGGTCAAATTAGCTGGTGCTGATAGTGTGAGACCTTTGGTTGCTTAATTGTACAGTCATGACAAGCAGGCCAGGGTTTCTGCTACATCTGAGTGCATACCTTCCCAGTAGCAATGCTGCTGTAAGAGATTGAGGGTCTTATGGATACCACCATGACCCACAGTGCAATGTGCTGATACTACTGCGTCTGTACGTAGAGATGGACAAATGTATGGTAGCCACTTCCCTTTATACAACTTAAAAAGCTGATTATCCTTGACACAGGTGTCCACTGCAAGAGCCTTCAGAATTTTCTGAATCTCAAGCGGCTCCTCCCCCCACATAGAAGGTTTCAGCATCAGTTTGTTGTAAAGTTTGTCTGCTGCTGAAGAGACCAAAGCTATGGTAGGAAGACGTGAAAGACAGTCTGCATTCTGGTGCATGACTCCCGCGCAATGGATTATCTTGTAGTCATAGGCTTGTAGCTTAATAGCCCATTGTGCCAGTTGTCCTTCCAGATCCTTCAGGGTTTTCAACCATTTAAGCAAGGCATGATCAGTTACCACCGTAAAGTGTACTCTGTGGAGGTACACTCTAAATTGTTGGCAGGCATAGATGACTGCCAGGCATTCCCTCTCCGTGACCGTATAATTTCTTTTGTGACTATTGAGTGTGCGGGAACAATACCCTACAGGATGGTCTTGGTCATTATTGTCTAGCTGAGAAAGAACAGCGCCAATTGCTGTCAAACTGGCGTCTGTGTGTACAATGAAAGGACACTCAAAGTTGGGATAGGAAAGTACTGGCTCTGACACTAGAGTGGCCTTCAAGTCCTTGAAGGCCTTCTGGCATCCATCCGTCCATGAGAACTCAACCTTGTTTTTCAACAAGTGAAATAATGGTCCTCCTAGGCCGGCAAAGTTTGGTATAAAGCGTCTATAATAGCCAATCATCCCTAAAAACACCTGAACATCTCTCTTGTTGGAAGGCGTTTGCATGTGTGTGATAGCTTTGACCTTAGCAGGAACAGGCCACAAGCCATCCTTACTGATAATATAACCAAGGAATTCCAGATGTTCCTTAAAGAAGTTACACTTCCTTGGTTTTAACTTGAGGTTGGCAGCAATCAGACGCTGAAATACTGCCTCCAAGTGGTCCAAATGCTGACCAAAGGTTTGGGAAAAGACGTTAATATTGTCAAGGTAAACCAGAACACAAGTCAACTTGAGGTCCCCCATCACAGAGTCCATGGCCCTTTGGAAAGTTGCAGGAGAATTTGCAAGTCCTTGTGGCATCCTGGTAGGTTGAAAAAGGCCTTGCTCTGTAATAATGGCACACTTTTCCTGGTCTGCCTCTGGAAGGTCAATCTGCCAGTATCCGCTGATCAGATCCATTGCACTGAAGTATTTTTGCACCACCCAGCTTGTCCAATGTGTCATCAATGCGGGGCAATGGATAAGAGTCTTTTTTGTAACGGAGTTCAATTTGCAGTAGTCCATTACTACGCGGTTTGACCCATCCTTTTTCTTTACAATTAACAATGGGGAAGACCAAGGGCTTTTGCTGGGTACCAAAAGGCCAGATGCAAGTAACTTCTGTAGTTCTTCATTGACAATGGCTTGGTTGGCCAGACTGTGTCTTATTGGCCTAGAGCATATAGGGGCAGTGCCTTGAGTATCCAAAACATGTTCAACTCCCAGAGCTTTCCCTAGGTCTTGATCATTCTCTGCAAAGACGTCCTTGTATTTCTCAAAGAGTCAAATAGCTTGGTCCTTCTGGTCTTCTGTTAGTCCATTTAAAGACTTGCATGGAATAAGCAACAGAACGCTTGGTTGGTTGCAAGGTAGTGCAAATTCACTGAACTCACCAAATAGAGGTGGCATCCATAAGACCAGAGTTCTCTTCCAGCTTCATGTAGCCTAGCAGTTTGATGTTTCTTCACCTTCAGCAATTTATCAGAAAGGTTCCCCAAGAGTACCAGAATCTCTTCTGATGATGGCATGACAATACCAGGTAGAATCCAAGGTTCCAGCCGCAAACCATTGTGGAGTCCAAATACTTCACCATGCATACCTTTAGGGAAGCTGAGGCTTAGACCTGTATTATGAATAACTTGAGACCCAATTGGAATGGAGAATTCACTAGAGGAATATAAGGGGATCCCTTTGTACTCCTTAGTGGCCAGAGGTAGAACCTTGATTTTCCGTTGACGCAAGGTGTATGCTACTGGCATATCCCCATCAGCATATTCCATATTAATATAATGTATTTTCTTTGTAGGGAGGTCTCTTGGTCTGTCACCATGATAAAACATTGGTACCAAGTGACCCAGAATGCTGAAGGTGCTATCCTGATGATTGATGATAGTTCCGTAGGTTGCCATGAACCTGGTACCAATTAAGATATCATAGCTTTTGTTGCGCAACACTATTGCCAGGGCAGTTACCACCAATTTACCAAAACAAAGTGGTAAGGATGAATAGGCTCCCAAAGCCTTTGTTTTATCAGGTCCTGCAGTACCAAATTCCTCATTGTAGTCTAAATCAGGCGCAAGTTTCAGTTTTTTTACTAGCCTGGTTGACACAATGTTCCCTGGAGCTCCAGAGTCCAGAATTGCCCTTACCCAAAGCTTATGAACCACCAGTTCAATTTAAGTGCAATTGTGTTGTTCTCTGTAATGAGGGGAGGTAATTTTGGTAACCTTGTGAACGTCTAAACCCTTAAACTGAGCAAGAAACAACTCCAGCACAGTTGTTAGGTTGGGCTTCAGGGATTTCAAGGTATCCAAATTTGTGGAGACTTGTACCAACCTCAATAGTTGAGACAACTTTTTGACGCTATCACTCTTGTGAGTGACCTCAGCGTATGGCATGCAAAGTTGTTCAGCATAGGGTATAGAGATGGTGTCAACGGCTTCCTTGGAAGGTATACTCTCTGTACAGATTGCTTGCTTCCTTGTAACTGCGTTGACAGCCAAAACTCTATGGAGCAAGTCTTTGTTTATTTCTTCTTTATCTGGCAAGTATCTTTTGGGGCAAGCTTCTTGGTCCAACAGGCCAACGTTGCAGTCAGGGGCGTCAGGATCTGGGTCAATAGGTGGAGAGGGTTGGGAACTACTAGCAGTCAGGGTTTTCTCCTCAACCTGACTGCTTAGCAGTTTTTTGACTCCTCACTGTCTTCTTCTCTGTCATCTTCTTCATCCTTGTCATCCTGCTTGTCTTCCATGTTGTCTTCCTGGTTCAGGTGGCGCACATTAGCCTTGGGTTGCTTGCAGTCCCAGGAAAAATGTCCTAATTGCCCACACTTGTAGCAGGTGCGGCTGTTTGTTGTGTTGTTGACTGGGGGCGTAGCTACTATTGTAGGTTTCCTAGGAGAGTCCTTATCCCAAGTCTTGCCTTTGGAATCTGTAGAAGAGGACAAAGTGGCTTTCTTATAGTCGGGAAAGGGGACTTTGAACTGTTCCTTAAAAGATCCCAAATGACGCATGAGCTCAGGGACCGTTCTTGCACTATATATTCCAGATTTGAGAGCAATAGAAAGCTCTCTATTGGGACGTACATAGTTAAGAAGCGCTCCTTTTACATCAACAAAAGTGGCGGCTCTCATGGAGACTAGTGTCTGTGCTTCCAAATAGAAGTGCTCTGAGAAATCCATTAGGCTTTCCCCCTTCTTTATCTTCCCTTCTTTGAACTCCATTTTTTGGCAAAATAAAGCTTCTTTGCTGCCAAACTCCGCAATGAGGGCCCTGGATACGTTCTTGTAAGTCCAGCCTTGTTCTGGAAGTCTCAGCATCATTATTTTCTGGGTCTCCAAATCCAAACAATTAAAGATGGCTGCATTCTTCATGGCATTGTCTGCCCCATACATAGAGTTATTGTATAGCCAGAGGAACATGTGGACATTGGCCTTTTTATCAAACTTTGGCAATTTTGTTGGCTTGAAATTTGGGATCACAGCAGAAGTGCTAAAATTATAACTTCTTCTAGGCGGGGGTGAGGTATTTCTCTGGTTTGAAGCGTCAAACTTTGCTTCCAAAGCCGCATCCCTGGTGTTGTTACTAGTCCTGGAAGTAGAGGCAGCAGCGCCAGGAAGAGGTGTTTCACTGCTATCCAGAACTGGTTCCGCTACATAGACTTTCCTCATTGTACAGCCTATGTTGTCTTCATTGCTCTCATAACTATGAAAGGAGCAATGGTCCTCTGGAATTGCCTGGCTGATTGTGGATAGGACACTTTGGCTTCTTCCTGTGGTCTTCTGTGGACCTGTTTCCAGCACGGTTTGGCTGGAGTAAACTTGAAGTAACTGCTCCACTTGTCCTTGTAGATGCATAATTTTGCTATGTTGCAATTGTACTTCTCAAGCAAGGTCTTTTATTGTGCAATTAGCTGCATGCAGTTTGTCTTTGAGCTTCTCCATACGTGAATCCTGTTTTTCAAACATCACACCGTTCTTTTCTTGCATAGCCCAATGGTTGTTGCTTAATGCTGCCAGATTATCACAATTATCTTCTGTGCAGTCATGGTTGTGGTTGATCAATTTTTCCAGCTTGGGAAATTCCACGTTGAAATGATTACAGTCAGAGAGGGATTGCCAAAGGCCTTTTTTAATCTTGCTGACGTGTTTAGATAGCTCCTCCATGCCCCGTTGGATAATGGCGGTGACTTCTTTATTGCCTTCCAATGCAACCCCATCTTCTATCAGTCTTACAGAGCAACTGAGCAACTCTACCTAACTACATAGGTAGCAAAAGGTGGCTTCTGCACCCTTTACGTGGTGAGTTACTGTTCCTAGCCAATTATTATCCAATCCTTTGTGCTCCAGCATAGCCCCAACCATTGTGGACACGTAGTTTGTCAGGCGTTCCTCAAGCTGTGTTGACCAGTTTGCCGTGAAGTTTTGGTGGATTGCCAAGTGATTCAATTGGCGACTGATATTGGTCATAGAGCTTGGAAGTTTGTCATACAGACTGACAGAGGAAAGCCTGCTGATTTTTTATCAAGTTTCCCTGATGCAAGATCAGGGATAGTTGATAACCCAGGTGGGTCTGGTTGTGGCAAATGGCAGGATGTGCAAAGCTGTGGATATACTCCTTGGCTTGTTCAATTGTTTTTATCTGTATTTGAAGCTGATTTGGAGTTATCCCTGTGAAATTTCTGGAATTTCTCTTTAGCTGTAATGCTGTACGAGGGTATTACAGCAAGCTTCTTGTGGGCTTCCCCATTCTGGTACGCACCTTGGTCCATACTGCTAATAGCTTGCTTCAGCTGTTGCTGGGTAGGCTCCGCGTTCCCATCTACCTCAAGAGGCACTGGGACATCGAGGTGTAGAGAGGACTGATCCTCTATTAGGCAGGTATGCTGCACATCAGTCATGAACTGACCAAAAGCCATGAATTTGTTAGGCAGACCATCCCTTGTTCCAGCAAGGCAATTGATCTCTAAGAATAACCCATCAGGGTGGTCCTGAAGGTGGCAAAGAAAAGCGTGGAGAAGGTTATCTCCATCACCTCCCCACATGAAAGACAAGTCCCCAGCAGGGTGACGGTTATTATTGGACCAATGCATGCTAGAGTGAGCACCAATGTCATATTTCTGCGTAGAGTAGGTAGTTGCTTTCACTTAACTCAAAATACAATCCTTCTATTATTAAAGATTAGGTCAAGATAAGTATCTAGCCTAATGTGTATAATAAAGTTAAAGTATGTAAATTTGATCTTTTATTTAATCAATCAAGGAGAGAGTTATATAGTAACAGAAGAGATTAACAAGAGGCACAGAACGCCAGGATCATCTGGTTACAACCTTGTTTCTTCTATCCCTAGCCTACTATTAAACTAATAATTGGCTGATCATTAGTTAATATGAACTCAGGATACAACTTAGTTGATCATTTGACCTTGTTATCATCCAGAGCAAGATTATCATTGTTCCATGATTCACCAAGCTTAGTGGATCAAATGCGTGAGTATAGTGACAGCTAGTTTACAACCAATCACTTCATGACATGTGGGAAAACATTGAATGGACAATAAAGCATTAGATCTTCAAATGGAAAAACTATTCATGCTTACTAGTAAATGTTGATTCTTCTTTAGAGACTGAAAAAAACTGTGAATATTAGTTGCCAAGTGTTTCAAGATGGTTGAGATATAGCCATTAGTTGAGTTTAAGGCTTGTTCTACTGATGCTGATCATTAGTGAAAAGGCTTGAAGCTTAATTGAATGATATAGAAAACATTGGGAGAGTGCTTTAAGCATTTATTAAGGTAATAATGAAATATAATTTTATGGATGTAATAAAGCTGCAGGGATTTTCTTAATATTTATAAGGAAATACCCTAGAGGGAAACCACTTGAAAAAGGGAGCTATATATCAGCAATTAACTGTTGGAATTTGAGAGGAAGGTAAGGATCTTGATTTGGAGCTATTAGGAAAAAAGACTAGGCTTCCCATAAATCATTATTGATAGATTAAAAACAATTTATATTAAGACAAGACTAAAGAACCATAGCTTGATGGGAATGTGAAAGCAATAGTGTGACTGTGCAATTAGATGAACACTATAAGTGTTTTAGGGGGATCTTCTTTATAGGAATAATAAATAAATTCATGGCTTATAAATATTATTGCCTTTACACATATTGATGCCTTTCCTGATATCTATTAATATATTATTGGTCAGGGGAATGATTACAGCTGTTTTTAAAGTTATGGCACTAAGCAACAAAACTGAGATTTAAATAAAAACAACTCAGTAGGATCCAACAGATGCATATGTGATAATACACAAAGCAGATGCAAGAATGGGGGTAAAAAAAGGATTTCATGTTTTCAAGCTTGCTATGATGATCATTTTGCAGAACTAGTGAACCTGTAAAAATGGTGCCCAACCTATTCAGTCCCTAGCTCTGACTGGGACATACATTGGTGAACTCTGGAGAGCAGCTGTATAATACTAGTCTTTATTTTGGATTGGTTAAAATTGGAGTACTTTTTTATATCAAGCTTTAACTGGATATAAATAGTTAGGGGTTTCTTCAGATTTTATAGCAAGCATAGTCAAATCCAAAGACAGTGTAAACTATTTATTTGTTCCTTGTGAGATTTTATATCATCTAAAGGTAGTTTATTTGTTTTTTTGGAGATTTTTATAAGGTTTGTTTAGCTTTCTAATGAAATCTTGGGTTCTGTTTACCCAAGGATATATCTTACTGTAAATTCAGAACCTAAACGTAAAAATGCAGGATTGTCAAATCCTTGGTCCAAATTTCAAATCACTTTTGTGGGATGGCCTTTTTTAATTAAATTGATTTTTTTATATTTTTAAAGTAGTTTTAAAAGCTATGGCAACAAGCAAAATGAACTTAGATTTAAATAAAATCATTTCAGATTTAAACAAAATTCAACTATCAGGTTAAAATATACACTCTGTTAACAGGGATTTTTGGCGCTAATAGGCAAAATGGGTCAACACAGCAACAAAGTACTCACGCGCAAAGCAAAACCATTCAAAATGAAATCCAAAATACATGGATTCACAAAAAAAATGGTGTGAGTTGGCTTTTGGTGTACATATGTTTACTATGTGAATTGGTGACAAAATACACCCACACATGGTGCGTCAAAACTCAATCCAAAAACAAAACACAATAGGAACTCAAACCACAAACAAAATCACTCACGTAGTTTGTGCAATGGATTGTAATCAAGAATGATACCAAGGCATCTAAAATAAGACACAAGATCTGAAACATAAAATTTAAAAATATTGTGTTGGGTGCTTATATTTGGCATAAAATCTGGGAAAAAGGGTGGGAATTATTTTGGGTATTCAAAAATAGGCGTTGTAAACCAGAAACAACTAATTAAGAAATAAAAAATCTATAATTGGGATATTGGGTGGGAAAACCTCTAATTGAATATCCATATTCAGATAAAAGCAATAATTAAAATTAGGGAGTAACTTAATTAAAATTTATTTAGTATTTTATTAAATTTTAAAATGGAAGGAACACAACACCAGAGTACCAATGCACCTGTTGTGTGCTGCGGTTGTGGTTGCCCCCGCGGGTCAAAGAATAGACTCAGTACAACACAAGTGCCTACTCAGGAGGGAGGCAGAAGAGGAGAGTTCCATAGTGACGCTGCACTGACACAGCTGGTTCAAGGAGCACAAGCTGCTAGGGTGCAGATCATAAACCCTCAGGTCCCCAAGCTGACCCGGAAGCCCACCAAGGTCACCACTACCAAAATGGTTAGAAACAAGGAGGTAGAACTTACTTTGTATGTGTTTGACACTGTGTACCGGCAAGAGTTGGTCCTGTCAGCCATGCTGGAGAAGGTGAAGCCTGTACTTGATACTAGCTATGAGCTATACATAAGCAATGGCAATCAGGAGGACAACAAGGAGCCCAAGTTCTTTTAAACTGATGAGGGACAACTGGTGCGCAAGAAAGTTGCAGCCTTCTACAACAAGGTGCCTATGCCCTGTGACTTGCCTAATGCTGATGAGTCAATCCCCACCGCTAAAAAGCCCGCTCAGAAGCGCATCCCTGACATCCAACGCATCATCCTGCTTAATCTAATGTGTGAATCAGGCAATTACAAGGCGGCCGCAGCCATTGTTGGGGTGGATCCCAAGTATGCCTCAAAGACCTTCAACAAGTTCCTCAACATGGGTCAAGTCCTTGCTGCAGAGAAATCCTTGCGTGTGTTGACCATGCTCACAAAGGAGCACAAATGGGCAATCTGCCAGTGGATAACCCAAGATTGCCATCTTGAACTGACAAATATACAGGCCATGGTCAAGTCCACTTTTGGGATCAAGGCCTCAATTTCCTTCTATTATCATTTGGTTAAGGGAATGCAATTTTCATGGAAAAAACTTGGGATATCTCCATACAATTGGAACAGCCCATCCAATATTGAGACCTGGAGAAAATACGCAGAGGCGTATAGTGCCCTAAAAGCCAAGGGGACGGTCAAAAATTACTGCATTGATGAATCAGCATTTGCCTTGTCAATGCGCAATGAGTATGGGTATGTCCCCAGAGGCTCCAATGACGGGATGGCTCGGCGTGCTGCAGTCCGCGCCACAGCATATTTGATGGTGGCTCTCCTTGGTCCAAAGGGGGTTGAGCTCTACCAAATGATATTGGGATCTCACAATAGCCAGACCTTCCTATCATTCCTCCAATTGGTCCAGGAGCACCTGAGGCGCACAAGCCCGGGCTTCACCAACATAATTGTGCTGGACAACATTGGTCTCCACAAGGTGGCAGATATTCTTGAAGAATTTCCATCAATTGACACAAGCATTGCAGTGGGCCCCCAGTGATTGGCCACAGCAAATATGTGCCTTCTCTTCCTCCCTGCCTATTTGCCCTTCCTAAATCCAATTGAGGAAGTCTTTGGGTGGCTCAAGCAAGTTGTCAAGCGAGGAACCCCAACTGGGACAGAGGACCTTTTTGATTTGCTGCAGGCCAGGATCCATACCCTCCCAGCTGAGACTGTGGCCAAATTCTATGGCCACGCTGATTTGTTTATCCCTGTGTGCCTTGTGAACCAGCCAATCAATTAAAGGCTTAGCATGTCCAATTCTTTTTTATATTCTCTAATTTACTATTCAAGATTTATTAAAAATCATTTTATATTTAGATGCTTCTAAGCCTGCAATCACATTCAGAAGATCCATTAATAGATGTAAGTAATTTATTTATTTTATTGTATATTATTTTATTATGCCATCTAAGGGTATCCCAAATGCTTGATACTGGATTACGCAAACGCATTAATATCACATTTGGAAAATAAATATAATAATCAAAAAAAGTTAATGTAATGTGTCCAAATCAGAAGTAGATTATATTGAAATATATTATTATACTTTTATTAAGACCTTCTCTGGGATATATTCTGCAGATCTTGTTTGCTAAAATAAGAATTAGAAAATTTATTATAATAAAAATATTATAAATTGCAATGGAATTATTTGGAAGAGAGAATTTATTAAGATTGCCTATAGTGAGTTTGGCGGTATGTACCCACCCCACAATGGAGGTGGCGCACAACCTCCATCGCCACACCGTGGACAGTGGATACAACCTGGTTAAAATATTCTTGCCTGCTGGTAAAAGGGAGGTTGGTGAGGTGAGAGTGAAGCAGCAGCTTCTCAGGCGGGGCTGCAAACCTGTAGATTCCTGCCAGGACCAGGGCGTCCTGGATAACATGGTCAACTGAGTTGTAACCTGGGGGGACTTTTTTCCCGTTGAGAGCAAGTTGGGCCTTGTTGATCCCCATAAGGACCCCGTCCAGGTCCTTCACGCTGGCGCTCATTCCAAAGTAAAACAGGAACCCCAGGTAAACCACCAAGTGAAGCCTTTGCCCAGCAAAGGCTTCCGTAAACTCACACAGCTTATTGTATACTGCGCTTATTTTTTTCTCATGTTTTGTTTTGCCAAAGGTAAGATCCATAGCTTCTGGGACCCCTGTCTTGTCGGCACTCCAGGCCAGCCTGAAGTCCACCAGGAGGATTTTAGTCTTCTTCACGGCTGTTGCATCTGCAACAGCCAGTTTTTCTACCTTGTGCCCAAAGTTCTCCAGCAAGTAGGACAGGGTGTGCTCCACCGGGAAGCAGAAGCAAGCAGCCGCATGGGCCCAGCCCATCTCCAGTATATTCTTGAATGGAAGCATTGCCAGGACGTCCCAAACAAGCTCAATGGAGTTTACACAGTAAACTCCACTGAGGTTAACCGGGTCCAGGCGGACCAGTTGAGCATCCTTGTAGGCAGTAACTGCCCACTCAGATGCCCCCTCTTCATACGTTAGCCCAGCCAATGCCTCCCTGGACATTGGGAATGCACTGTATATCCTATCTTTGAACTCCTGCAAGACAGGGGGACAGGAAAAGCTGCTTTGCCACGTGAGTGGCAAAATTTGAGTAGAATGTGGGGGGAACAAAAGGAACCAGGACCTGGCAGAGTTTGCCATCAACTTCTTCTAAAAAAAGATAAGTATTTATGAATTTTTATTAAATTTATTTTCTTAGGTACCTTCTTGGGTTTTTTCTTTGCTGGCGGCTTTGGCAGGCTTTGCCATCCTTGGTGCAAGCAGCTGTGCAGGCGTCTCAGTGTCCTCCTTGTGGGCCCTCTTGGCGGGTTTGAGATGTGTGTACATCTCAGGGTCATCCGTCCAGACAGACGGCGCAGAGAGTGCAAAGGACTTGAACTGGAGCCCCTCAACCACTGTTTTTTGTATATTAAGTAGGCGCTCTATTGTCTTTTCAGGTGTGTCTGGTATTTTGGTTATGAGTGACTTGGCAGACACCTTTTCAATTTTGTCCCCTTCAAGGACGGCAGACTTCACCTTTTCCTTGACCTTGCGGTCAATTTCTTTGATTTTGGCAATTGCCAAGTCAAGGTCTCTTAGAAGTTTTTCCAATTTGCTCATTGATTTTTTACTAACCTTTTCATATGTTTTTATAGCTCTTGCCCCAATAAATTCTGTTTTTTTTAATACAATTGCCTCTTTGTTTATTCCTTTTTATTTTTTCATTTACTACATTATCCCATCTTTTTACCCATTTTGTATATGTTTTACATACATCTCAATATGTGTTGTTTGCTTTGTGTGGCATTGTTTCCCTGGTTACCATATTATTTTTGGCGCTTGACACAGCCCCTTGTGAAAACATTAACAACAATTTGGTGATCAGCTAAATTTGAATTAGAAAATTATAGTGTTAACTGTTTTTAGATAAAGTTGTTACTGATCCAAATTCAAAACCTTAATGATAAACTTTAAGCCAATCAGGAGCCAAGTGATAAAGTGATTGTTGTGACATAAAGGGTCATTCAATAATTCTTTGATGCATGTGCGCTAATTAATATGATTGGCTAGATGTTTTGCCATTGTACGCCATTGCCGCTGTGACAAGTTGTTGATGGACCAGTGCCCAATCAGCCGCTGAGTTAACACTAGTCCATCAACAACTTGCCACAGCGGCAATGGCGTACAATGGCAAAACATCCAGCCAATCATATTAATTAGCGCACATGAATCAAAGAATTATTGAATGACCATTTATGTCATAACAATCACTTTATCACTCTGCTCCTGATTGGTTTAAAGGTTATCATTAAGGTTTTGAATTCAGATCAGTAACAACCTTATCTAAAAAAATTTAACCTATAATTTTCTAATTCAAATTTAGCTGATCACCAAATTGTTGTTAATGTTTTCACAAGGGGCTATGTCAAGCGCTAAAAATAACTGTGTTCAGGATCTAGATACACAACATAGTAAATATATGATTTTATAGAAATAAGCTGAACATAAAGAATAAAACCAACTATTAACAAAGAGCACATGAACAATTGAAATTGAAAAAAAAGATAATATAAATATAAAATGTTTGGCAACAGGGGGTTTATTGAGGCAGGGAGAGTGATGCCTAGGAGGCAGAATAACGCGGAAAGGAAGACGTAGAGGCAGTGCTGGCCTGGGGGGTCTGGGATTGGGTGGGTTGGGCTTGTGGGTTAGGGGTGTTGGTGGTGGGGGTGGAGGCATGAGAATTTTGCGTGATGGCTGCCATATACAGCTTGTTGTACTCCTCATTGGTCATTGGCTGGATGGGCTGGTAAGTGGCAGTTGCCTGAGGTGGAAGGTGCTTATCTTTATGTGATTGGCTGCTCATGTTCACATGGAAAACCATTTGCGCAAACAAGTCAGCCACCATTTGGCAACCAAAGAGAAAATTGTGATCAAGGACCCCAAGATAGAGGTTGTTGAAAGCCTGAGGGCGGCGCTCCCGTAGTGTATCTCCAATGTTGAAGAAGACAACATCAGCCAGATGGACGTTGGCATAGCCGGCAGGATAGACTGAGACCTGGTGCCCGCGTCCCTGGATGGCCTTGAGGGCAGTGGAGCTTCCCTCCATCTGGTGGCTCAAGAAAACCCAGTATTTAGAATTTGAGCCATCCCAGGAGTCGAGCAATCCACCGAGGATGTGGCTGTAAGAGTACCCATTGACAAAATCAGGGTTTGTCCAATAATAGACAAAACCCTTGGCTGACACAGCCAGAAATGCACCAATAAACGTCCCCTTCTTGACCTTCTTCCTTCCTTTTTGAGTGGCGGCTCTTCCTTGCTCACCAAAATCATCAAAAGCTAATGATAGCTTGTAGTAGGAGATGAAAATGACATCATCTGACAGACTAGTCAAGCAACGGACCAGGGTGGATTCAATGGCAGGATCATACGGGGAATCCTCAGTGCCATCTCATTGGTTGCCGGCAAAATTGGTAAGAACCCGTACAGAAGCCACCTTCTTGTATATCCAGAGCTGCACCATGCGCTCAGACACCCAAATGCCATGGTGAGCAAGTTGCTTCCGGACCTGGGTCAAGGGAAGCTTGGGGTCCCACTGGAGGAGGTCAAGCATTATTGGGTATGCCTCAGTAATCTGGGACTCTTGGGCTTCTTGGCCGCCCCAATCCAATTCCCCCTGTCCATCATGCTGTTGAATTCCCGCATGACAGTAGCTTGGGTAAATTGCAATTGGTCAGCAATCTGATCCCAGGACAGACCCTGCAGGTTGAGTGCCACAATTTCCTGAAGAATTTGGGCGGTGATGATTTGTTGCTTGGGGCGCTGGGCGGGGGGAGCTGAAGCCTGATTGGCTGAGGGAGGGGCAGGTTGGGCAATGGCAGGAAGTTGTTCCAAATTGAGGTTGCCATCCTGATTGGTTGGTTGATGGGCAGCTTGTGCAGGGGTGGGGGTGGGAGCGGGGGCAGCACTAGACGCAAAGTGACTCTCAAACAAGTCAAAGCCATATGGGTCGGGGGCAAGTAACAGGTCAGCTTCCTTGTTACCCGCCTCAAAGGTTTGGGTATAAACGGGTGCCTCCACGTTCTGAGCCTTGCCTTCATTGAAGCTGGCTTGACTGCTGCTGGCTTGGCTGCTGGCGCAGTTGAAGATGTTGCTATTGAAAACCATTGTAAAAAGTTTAGGATAAAATCACTAAAAGTAGAAATTTTAAAATTTAATGATTTTTTTATTGAAATCTCAAGTCCATATTCAGAAGGTTCTCAAAACCATTCCATACAAATCTGGAGCCATGAAAATGGATAAAATGCCTCTGTTCCTAAATTGGATAGCTGTTGATTGGCTGTTATACTGTTATTTTTCTATTTTAGGCTGCTCATACTACACATCTTGTGTGAGTTCATTTTGTTTTGTGTTTGTGTAATCTTGCTTCTAGATTACTCAGATTTTGTTTCATTTTGGTCCTTCTTTTGGTATCTCATATGAATACTGATTGGATTATAATATACTCCGGAATAGCATCCATCCATTTCACTTGTTGCGTCAGTTCATTTTGTTTGTGGGTTGAACTACACCACTTGATGTTTGATATATTTTTGTATAATGGGCGAGTGAAATTTTGTTTTTGGTTTGACATTTCATTTATTAACTGGCAATATTTAAATTATTTGAATCCTGAATCTTGCGTGACTTGGATTTTGTTTAAATCTGAGTTCATTTTGTTTAAATCTGAAGAATTTTTGCTTGTTGCCATAGCTTTTAAAACTACTGTATTTGAATTTTTAAAAATGCGGGAACTCATAAACACTTTGCAAAGTTCAAGTTAGACTGCATATTTTCAATGGACAAAATGAATTAACTGGAATCAGATTTAAAGCGTTCAAATACATCAGCCATTTTCATTAAGTTTACTATGTTTTTTGAAATTGCGGGATTGTCAAATCCAAGAACCAAATTTCAAATCACTTTTGAATGCCACTTTTAAACTCAGATATTAATTGCGGGAACTGGAATCCAAATTTAATGTACAGTAAGCACACTAGGAAACACAAACCCAAATAAAGAAGCTCCACCACAACTAAAATCAAATGAAAAATCCAATCTCAATAACCATGTTTAGACATGAAAAGTGACTAAACTTTAAAATTATCTAAACCCAGAAAGTATACAATATTATTCACTTCAAATCACGGATATAGAAATTCTGTTACTATTCAAGGCTAACTCAAGAGAAAATAACTACTCACAACTAAACCAATAAATCCAAATAAATACATATTTAATCTAAAATATATTTTTTTTATTTTTATGGACCGTCAATTGCATTCTCAACCCGCTCCTGCACCAGCCTGCGGGGCAGCCTGTCCACAAAGACGTCCCAGAGGGTCCAAAAACAGACCCAGAACCCAACTTGAGGGGAGTCATGCCAACATACAGGCCTCCCAAGGCGTCATAGCCAGTCAACTACCTCCTGCATCCCAGGCCAGATCAACCAGCCTAAATCCCAGACAGAAGCCACTCTCAAGGCCTTCCACAAAAGTCTCCTACACCAGGGTCATTGGGAATAATGAGATTACATACACCTCCACCATGTACCCAGTTGTCACCTGGCCCCGCACTCTTGATTCAAGAGTTGCTACTTCCTTTACCGCGTCTTTGATACTTCATATGAGTCATTGGCCACCATCAAAGAGCCATCTGTGCCTGTATCATATGCCTTTATTGATGGCACCAGCGCAACCAAGCGTGATCCCACCTTCTACATGAAGGTTCCTGTCCCCTGTGTTGAGCTTGCCAGCCAGGATGCTGCAGTACCTTTCAAGGGCCAGCTTTGGTTGACAGATAGTGAGCGTGAAGCTCTCCTCAACTGCTTAAACAGAGGAATAGTGGTTTGGGATATTGCGTCCCAATTTGGTGTCACAGCCAGGTATGTTGGCAATCTCAACACCAAATACAGTAACACCGGTCAAATTGCAAAATCCACCAAGGCTAAGCGGCAGCCCAGCCTACTTCAGCCCACTCATCTCAAGGCAATCAAGCAGTGGGTTACCAAGGATTTCCACCTGGACTCACTTGCTTTCCAATCAATGCTTGCCACAGGTTTGAACTTTCTGTTTCAAAATCCTTGTTTACAAAGCAATGGTTGATTTGGGCTTCTCCTGGAAAGTACTGGGAGTTTTACCATACAACAGAAACAATGAGAAGACCATTGAGAATTGAAACATTTATGCCAAGACATATCTGGCACTAAAGGAGACTGGGAATGTCCAGTTCTTCTACATTGATGAATCATTGTTTTCCTCCTCACTCAGGTCTAGCATGGGTGGGTCAAGAAGGGGTCCAAGGATGGCGTAGCCCATTGTACAGCTGTCTGTTCCCAGACCTATTTCATGGTAGCGCTTCTTGGTCCTTGCAGGTTGGACCAGTATCAGATGATCAAGGGTTCCCATAATAGCAGGACATTTCTCAATTTTCTCTGGGCCGTTAAGGAGTACCTTCAGATTAATTACCAGGGCACAACCAACATTTGAGTTGGATAATGTCAGGCTCCACAAAGTGGATCTGGTTGTGTCTGACTTTACCTCATCAATAAAAATAGCTATTTGGCCAGCCACTGCCTGGCTGACTGTCCAATGAGACTCCTCTTCCTCCCCCCCATATTCCTCATTCCTGAATCCAATTGAAGAGGTCTTTGGGTGGATCAAAAATGAGGTAAAGAAAGGCCTCCCTCAGGACACCAAGGATCTCTTCAACATCCTTGAGGTCAGTCAATTTGCAATGCCACCCAATGTGGTGGTAGCTTTTTACAAGCACTCAGAATCCTTCCTCCCCAAAGCCCTAGCCTCTGAGCCAATCAGATAAATGAGCGCTCTGGGTTTTATTTGTTTTTTATTTTTTTATTAGGACTCAAAAATTATTATTTATATATAATGATGTGATATTTGATTGCATTATAGACATATAAGAATACGTAGAAAAGGTAAGTAAATTAATCATACTATGTAAGAGGACACATATTTTTATTCTAATGCACTGAATATTATATTGACTGTTGTGCTAATAAGTAAATAGATTAAAAAAGATAGAAATAGATTTATTTTATTTTATTTAAAAAATTGTGAATCCTTGTTGGTACTTTGGTATTTTTAAGCCACAAATTGGACCTTGCAGGTCATCATCTGATCCTTATTATTTCAGTGCCACTATAGCCACACAGCACAACCACCAATGATTTTCATGTATTGCTTACTAATTAGTACTTAGGACGCGGGTCAAGCATATCAAATATGTTTATCAAATCATATTACAAGGGAAAGGTAATTCAAGTTCTAAACAATCACTTGTTTAGAAAAATAGTGGAGCGGGCCACATGATGCAGATAAATTCAATTCTTGTTGTTTGTCTATGTAATAAATGAACACGTACTCAACAAGCTAGTAAATAAAAACATTTTTAACTTATTTTTTATTATTTGATGTGGTTGCAACTATAACTAATGTCTTGTGATATATTTAGATATATTAATATTATAATTTACCTACTAAAATTTAAAATAATATTAAAATATTAAAATTAAAATTTTAATTATAAATCTTAAATTTATCTATTAAAGTTGAAATATTAAAAAATTAATTATTTTTTAAATATTAAAATTTATATATTAAAGTTTAAATATTTTTAATTAATTGTGAATTATTTAATATTGAAATATTTATTATTAAAATTTTAATAATTAAAATATGTAATATTAAAATTTAGATATTAAAATATTTAATATTGAAATTTTACTATTAAAATTATAATATTACATATTTCAATATTAAAATTTTAATAATTAAAATAAAAAAATTTAAAAAAATAAAGTTTAATTTACAAGGGAATAAAATTTATTAGGGATATGCAACTTGCAAATGGAATGCAATTATTCCGGAGAATTATACCCCAAAATTAAATTTTTGGCTAGAGCGTCTAATTGGATTCATGTATCCTTCTGTACATGGTGGACAACCCTGGATGTGATTGCTAGAGGGGTGGTGCCCTGTACCCCAGTGGTTGTTGAATGTTTAATAAAAGGAAGGTGGGTGAGCAAATTGATTAATAGGTTCTTTTCAGGAGCACGTAGTACCCATACAACAATTTCAATACAAAGGAGTCATACAGGACGTGCACAACTGTCCTATACCCCCGTGGTGTCTTCTGGCGTTTGAGTGCTAAGTGGCATATATTGATTTGAATAGGTACATCCTCCAACTTTTTGAAGTTGGTTTTTAATATGTAATGTAAGAGGATTCCTAGATATACAGCAACATGAATTCTTTACAAGGTATATTTTTCCAAGAACATACACAGTTTTTTATATACTTGAACTAATCTATTAATATAGAATGTTTGATTGAATTTGAAGAGGGTTCCAGGGGGCGCCCAACTTGTATCAGCCTCTCATGCCTCGGCAAACAAAATTAATAAAGGTTTAAATGTGTTCACAAGGACTGTGTCCCTGACTTTGTTTGACAATGCCTTGAATACTTCATTAAAATTTTTGGTTTTTAGATATTCAGTTTCTATTTGAAAGTCGGTTTTTATTAAGTTTTTTTCATATTTGTTGATGTTTGCAAATGGGAATTGTTGAATGCTTTCATATATATATTTATCAAAGTTTAGTTTGACATCCCTGCAAATTTCATTCATCTCTTTGAAGTTTAAATTTGCTTCTATTTCATATGCTTCCCTAATCCACAGCAAGCACCCTGCGGGTGGTAAATACTCCCTAGCTTTAGCTTCAATATTTGAAAAATTATTCATATTTGTTGAATTATTTTGATTATTTGGTTTTTATTTTTTTCTTACAGGGGCTACCAGTGATTGGTAACCCCTGTAGAACCAACTCAGTGTAAAAGCTGCCACTTCTGTGACCTTTCCCCATCCCTAGTTATAACTAAAGTAAATACAAATAAAACATAAAAAAGACTTACTAATTGTTTCCCCTGTGGCCCCCTCAGTCACAGGCGCTCCTTCAGCAAACTTCATGAGTGTTGGCTGCTCTTCATTTGATTTCCTGGGTCTTATCTTCTTTATATTTCTTGCAACTTGTGCTTTCTCTTGATTTTCATTTAATAAATTTTCAATATTTCTTGAAGCGCTCCTGCTTCTTGACTGAGTTTTGTTTTCTTCTGTTTCCATTTGGTTGGTTTCCTCTTCATTTGTGTTGATTTCCTTCAATTAGTTTGATTGTTTGAGTATTCTTTCTATTGGTTTTTGCAAATTCCCACAAGTTTTAACTTTCACTTTTAAAATCTAACTGCTTGAGTATTTCCTTTTGAAGATTTAAAATTATTTCCTTGTGTTCTTTGTTGACCATTGTTCCCAGGCTATTTTTTGTGGTTTTGTTTTGCTGGATTAAGGCCCTTCCCTCATTTCCCAGTTAATTTACCACAATTTCCCTTATTTTATGTTCAAGCTTGACCATCTTTTGGAGAGCTGACTCTAATTTGTTGATTAGGCTGTTGATATTTGACATTTTGTTTGAATTACATCAAAAAACTGGTTTTTATAGTACTATCCTCAACACATTAATATTTTTCATCATTATTAATAAATTAAAGACCATAAATGTAAAGTTATATTAGTATATTGCAATTAGACGTCAACTCTTGATATTTAGATATTGTGTGCATAAATCAATGCAATTTTTTTTAATAAAATTCATTGTAAATTTGGCCTTTTTCATTATAATTTATTGAAATGGACTGTGTTTATATTAGAGAGCCATTAACGCTTAGTACAAATATTGATAAATAGTGCATTTTACAGCCTGTATATTTACCTATTGGTAATAACTCTATATACTTTTTAGTTGGATTTTGCAAGGTAATAATAATGTAATGTGTTAATAAATTACTGTTCATTGTCATTAATTGGCTGATTTTCTTTGCTGTGGCAATAGTGCATTTTCTGATATTTATGCATTAGTATCCAATTGGTTGGCTTCACATCCAATCACACAGGCAATAGGAAATCAAGTTGCTACCCTGATACCGGATGTGGTTGGATGTGAAGCCAACCAATTGGATACTAGTGTGTAAATATCAGCAAATGCACTATTGCCACAGCAAAGAAAATCAGCTAATTAATGACAATGAACAGTAATTTATTAACACATTACATTATTATTACCTTGCAAAAACCAACTAAAAAGTATATAGAGTTATTACCAATAGGTAAATATACAGGCTGTAAAATGCACTATGTATCAATATTTGTACTAAACGTTAATGGCTCTCTAATATAAACACAGTCCATTTCAATAAATTACAATGAAAAAGGCCAAGTTTACAATGAATTTTGTTAAACAATATTGATTGAGTTATGCACACAATATCTAAATATCAAGAGTGGACGTCTAATTGCAATATTTTAATCCAATATTTATGTTTATGGTCTTTAATTCATCAATAATGATGAGTTTTATTCATGAAAATAATTATATGTTACTGTATCAGATGTATACCATTTTATTAATTATATGGAATGACAATATTATAAAAAATATATTATTGATTATGAATTGGAAGAAATAATAAAATTTAATAAGTTGCCACAAAGAAAAGATTTATTTTACTCATCAAAGGACAAGAAGGGGAGGGACTGGGCAGAATAAACATTTTCTTCATCTGCACTGTAAAAGGGACGGCAACAGAGATAGTGGGGGAATGGGTGGTGGTTTGGGAGTTAGGGTTAGAAGTTGGGTGGCTTGATGGGGGGTTGGGGAGGCAGAGTTGGTTGACTGGGAAGGGGTGGCAAGAGCTGATTGCTTCAATTGCTCAAATTCTTCTTCTGTCACATATGCAAGCTTGGTGAAACAAATAGATTGGCATGGGGGAGGCGGGAGTCCTTTCTGGACTTATCACTGTCACTTGCATAGAAAATGACAAGATCTGATAGGTCCTGGATGAACACAGAAGGGAAAAGATCATAACCCTTATCAATTCAGGTGCACAGTTTGTTGTAGGTGACAGGCTTTAAGCGCCTGATTGTGGAACCAAAATTATAGAGACATGTATCTGCAAGATGCATGTCAGCGTGGTTGGTGGGGTAGGACCAACAGGTATGACCTGCAGCCGCAATTTCCTTGGATGCCCACTCACGCTACTCCATCTCTGCACTCAGTACAACTGTGTACACTTTTTGCTGTGTGGCCCACTCCTCCAGCATGGCCTTGAGCTCCGTCTGGTAGGCATACCCATCTGCATTGTTTGATATTGCTGAGTAATAATTGGCGCCCAATGGGGAAACTGCTAATAAAACACCAATAAAACAATATAAAATTGGGCCGCGCTTATAGACATCAGATTGAATACACTTTTCTTCCAAAGTCTTAAATACTTGCCAAAATCTTGGCATATTACAGGAAGATTATGTCATTGTGGGCCCTCATTGCCCTCCCTTTAATAAAATTGATGATGGTTGAATTGTATGGGTCAGTATCCACCAAACTGGGGTCACCAAGAACCTGATTGGATAGGATTCTGGCGGCAACCACAACTCTGTGCATCCACAAATTCACTGTTCTTTTATTGGTGAATATGCTGTGGAGTCCCAGCTGGAGATGTACCTGGACCAGGGGCATCCGCGGGTCACATTTCATAACAGCCATCATAAGGGGATGGGCTGTGTCACCTTTGGTCAAAGTACGGGCACCATTTGGGGTCTTTTTGGTAGGGGGCACAGTTGGTGTGGGCTCGCAAGATTTCAGCCACAGTGAACTTTGCAAAACTCATTGGGGCCGCAATTTCCCTGAGGGACATAAGCATCCCTTGCTTTTCAACCATTTCAAGAACAATCTCTGGAGTGATTAATTTTCTTCTGTGCCTTGCAGGCTGATTGGCTGGAGGTAGGGTGTGTCTGCCTTGAGAACTAGACAGTGCCATCTGATTGGCTGTTTCTGGATTCTGGATTCTGGCTTCCATTGATGGCCTCATGGCTCACTTGGTCAATTCTGGATGCTAGTGTTGCTGTATTATTTGGTTAGCAGCTTCCTGTGTGTGATGGGCAAACAGGGCCATGCTTGAGGATGCGGGAGAAAGAACACACTCCTGGGTGGTGCTTGCAGAGGGGCCTGAGGGTTGGGAGTGGTCATAGAGGGAGGCTTCACTATTAGAAGACCCAGTGTAGCCCTGCATGATTTTGTCAAGGCCAGGGAACAGCTTGTTTATTTGGTTGGTGTTGGAAGAAGACATAATAAATTTTTGTTAAAAAACTTAAACTCAAAAAGAGGAGTGTATATTTTAGTTAATTTTATTGTTAAATATGCTAATTTTGTGAATAGTAGGATCTAAATTTTAGCTGCACTAAAATGGAATAGGACAATTTTTGAGAATGCTTCCTAAAAGAATCAGCACAAATCAACTCTAGATCCTTTAACATCCTTTTTGAGACACCCATAAATTATATTTATTTCAAATTTCTCGCAATTATGATTTGAAATTTTGTTCTTGGATTTGACAATCCTGCAATTTCAGATTTGTTAATTTTTACATGATGTCTGTGATTTGTTTGACATTCAGGAAATATTAAATTGTACATAAGAATCCTGCATTTGTTTGCTGGGTTTGTCTTTTGTTAGTTGAGTTATCTGCTCAAGGGATTTGAAATTTGCCAATTTAAATAAACCAAAAAAGGTCAAATTAAATGGTTAATTTTATTAAATATTTTATTTTTCACTCAGCTGAGTTCCCCGCAAAAGTGATTCAAAATTTGGACCAAGGATTTGACAATCCTGCATTTTACATTCAGGTTCTGAATCTACAGTATACTGGTGTTTGGATCTGTTTTAAGATGGCTTGATTCTATTGATCTTTGTAACTGTGAAAACTAAATTATCTTGTGTTTTTGATTGGATGAAATATCAACTTATATTGTATTTTATTGCTGCATCAGTGATAAAAGTAACTGATCTACAGGGATTGGGTTATTTTGCTTAGTGTATAGTCTAAAAGGGCAAGGTGGGCCTGTCAATCTTAGTATACTGTAAGATTGTCAATCAGTTATTGGTGTATATTATGGGTATAACTATATGTTATTCAATGTAGTTTCTATCACTGTTTAGCCATCTAACAATCAATCTGCTTGCTTATTGACACATTCTGGTTTGATATAATGTATTTTCATTATGAGTTTGCAATGAAATACCTTGATGGCTATTGATTTGACTTCATACGAAGCATTTTTATTGGGTAGCCCTTAAAATCATTGCTATTATTTGAGTTTGATTAATCTGGTTCTTTGGATTTTTGGAGGCCAACTTACTTGTGTGATTAATTTGAATTAATTGAGGTGTTTGTTTATAATCAGGTGTAAAATGGTTTAAAACTTGCCTGAAGTTGTTATAGTTATTATATCTTCCTTTGGATAAACTTGTTTGGGTTTTTTATTTTGAACCAATCTTATTCCTCAGCCTGTCTCATCCTTTTCAATCCAACTTAATCATTTGATTTCCCTTAAAACATACTTGTTGGGGTTAAATACCTAAAACCCAATCCATTCACCATAATTAAATTCCAACCCCCCAGAAGCAGAAAACTTGATTTCATCAAGTAATTGACTGGGATAGTAAAAAACTTTATAAAAAACAATAATAAACCTGATTTTTAAGCTCTACCTAATTAGCCATAAGACCAAACAAATATATATAATATGATTTTTACCATAAAATTTTTTGTGTTAACTCTGTAAATAGTTGAATACTGTAAAAGTTTATACCCAACCAAGATACTTGGAATTTCTTTGAAAAAGCTGGGTAAATTGTGTTTTAGCAAAAAGAGGTCACGCCGAGGATCGAACTCGGATTACAGGAATCAGAATCCTGTGTGCTAACCATTACACTACACGACCACAGCTGGGTAGGCATAAGCAAAAAACCCTAAAAGTTTTAAAAAAAAGTATTTGCGAATCCAAAATATTTTAAAGTATAAAGCTGGAACAGGCTCCAGGAAACTTAGTACCGCTGCGTGAATTGTACCGCCAGATTCAATCTAGTTTGCTTATTTTCAAGGTTTAACTTAGTATTCTCGTCAGGTTTGACCCAGTTTGGAACTTTGAAATTTACTGTTCCATGTCAAAGCGAACTACCCAATCCACCCTATTCAACTTTTTCACGAGCCCTCGCAAGGTCCAGAAGCTACCTGATGGTACCTCTCAGGCTAGTGCTGGCGGCGATGACGCTGCCGACGGTACGGCTGCGAAGGCTTTAGATGCCAGTCAAAATTGTTTACCAGCTCAAGCAGAGGTTGACGCCATAGCTGAGGAGCAATCGGCTGAAAATAGCCTTAATAAACTCTCATCATACGATCTGGGGGACCTTAGTGATCTTACTGACTTTGATGATATCGTTCCTACGGTTTCGAATGCTGAGTCTAATTTACCAACTGTCTTTGATAGCATCCCAGAAAATAGACAAATTACTGACAATCTATGCGGAGGAACGGGGTTGATCGCTGGGTCCAGTGTCCTCGGGGATAGCGATACAGACGATGATAAGCCTTTGGCTTCTGTAACAGCTTCTGTGGTAAATTTACACCCTGTAATCAATATTCTTTTTAACAAATATGATCGGTTTTAGAATAAGCGAAATTTGCAACAATCTGTAAATATCAGCGACAGCGACGATGATAAACCCTTGATTTCCATGGTTACTACCAGAGTAATTTTTAAACTTCCTTTTTTTGTATCGTATGGGGTCTAAAATAAATTCAAAATTAGAGTGGAAGGAAAGCACGGCAGGCCAAATATGTCATTGACAGTGATGAAGCTATGGATGGTATACATGCCTTTTAATGCCTTCTCTAAGGATCAAACGCTCTGTTCTGAACTTTTGGTTTAAATATTTGTCTTAGATGATGACTACAAGGAAGAAATCCCGCCAAAGGATCAGAAAAACGCATCCAGTGTGGACGACTTAGATTTTGACTTGGATAGCAGCGATGAAGAAATGCTCTGTAAGGTTTCTCTTATTTCAACTATTTATCAGCCGGCAGCAAAATCCTATAACGGCAAAGTATCCTCTAGTACTTTATCTAATGTCGTTTGTAAAACGCCTACCAAGCCCTCAGCTTTGACTGTAAAGCCTGTGTTACCGGTAGTTTCTTATTTGGTTTTATTATTTATTGTTTTGGTGTAGAGCAGCGTTGCTAATGCAAGCGTCAACAAATTGCAAGTAAGGTATTTTCCCCCCAGAATCTAATGCAAGGCCTTTGCTTCACCACGCGCAGTTAAACCTGCTGCATCCGCCGTAATATTGAATGATATGAAACCATGTTAAACCTGAATCTAGACACCCAAACGCGTCGTACAAGAAAAAGCGGAAGCAGATGGTCGTTTTTCATTCCTTGTCAATGTCCGCGACGGCAATGGCCATCCCCCAGGTAAGATTAGTTTCAACTTAGTTCAAGCTGTTGTAATAGATGATCCTGAATATGACCCACGAACCCTATATATCCCGCCATCATACTGGAAGAAGTTTACACCCTTTGAGAAGCAGTTCTGGGAAATCAAAAGTCAATGCTACGACACCGTCGTATTCTTCAAGAAGGGGAAGTTTTACGGTAAGCCTGTGCATGGCTAGTTTCTGATATGCAAAGAGCTTTACGAAGATGACGCTTCGATTGGACATCAGCAGTTCGATCTCAAGCTGACGGACCGTGTCAACATGAAAATGGTTGGAGTGCCTGAATCTACCTTTGATTTCTGGGCTGCCAAGTTTATTGCCAAGGGCTACAAAGTGGCCAAGGTAGAGCAGGTCGAGAGTGCTCTTGGAAAGTCCTTGCGCGAGAGGAACAGCAAGGGCCCCAAAGAGGACTCCATCATCCGCCGTGAACTGACCAGTATTCTCACGGGAGGGACCTTGGTTGACGCGGGATTGCTTACCAACGATTTGGCTACGTACTGCCTGGCGATCAAAGAGACTTTAAAGGCCAATGACTCTGGGGCAACCTATGGGATCGCCTTTGTCGATACGTCAACAGCTGAATTCCAGCTATGCAGCTTTGAAGATGACCGTAGCTTTACTCAACTAGAAACACTGATCATGCAAGTCAGGCCACGGGAAATCGTCTACGAGAAATCCAAGCTGAGCCTCAAGGCCCTAAAAATAATCACCGACAATGTAGACTCGGTCATAAAGAATGCCCTAACCCCTGGAGTTGAGTTTTGGGATGCCACCACCACACTGGAGGAGCTGCGAACCAAGAACTACTTTGGCCAAGAGGCAGAATGGCCAGCGGGTCTAAGGGATCTCAAGTCATGCCCCCATGCAGTCAGTGCTTTTGGGGGACTTGTCTCTTACTTGCGGACACTCAAGATCGAGCAGGATCTATTGACGCTAAAGAACGTCCACCACTATCGACCCATGGAAAGCTCTACAACGATGGTCCTGGATGGGCAAAGCCTGCATAACTTAGAGGTGTTGCAGAACAATAGCGACGGATCTGATACCGGAACTATCCATGCCTTACTAAACCACTGCGTCACGCCCTTTGGAAAGCGGGAATTCCGGAAGTGGCTATGTCATCCATTGCGCTCCGTCACCGAAATCAACACAAGATTGGATGCACTAGAAGATATCAACGAGAACTCAAGCTTTCGAAGTAAGAGTTTATTTGGTTTCTGCTAAATGTAGATATCTGCACGCGCCTAGCAGACCTTCCAGACTTGGAGCGCATTCTTAGTCGCATTCACGTAGGCTCGGTGAAAATTAGTGATTTGCTTGATGTTGTCGCTGCCTTTCGCGAGATTCTGGTAAGGGATTTCCTTTCTGCGCTAACCCCAGGCAATCATGGGTGAAATCAAGGCTATCTCAGAGGGGCTGCAATCACAACTGCTGCTGGACATTGTGAATCGCTTCCCTGACATCTCTGAGCCGCTTAGCTTCTTCGAAACAGCATTTGACCACGAGCTTGCCCGCAAGGAGGGCACAGTGGTGCCATTCCAAGGCGTCGAAGCCGACTTTGACGATGTCGTTCATTCTCTGAAGGAAACCGAAGCCAGGCTTGATGATTTTCTTAAGCTTCAACGCCGCACTCTAAAGTCAAGCAAGATTGTGTACAAGGACATTGGCAAGGAGCTTTATCAGTTGGAGGTTCCCGCAAGCATCAATGTCCCTACCAATTGGATCAAACTTTCCGGTACCAAGGCTGTACGCCGTTTCCGCACCCCCGAGACTGCCATCTTGGCGACGCAGGTTGCCGAGTTTACTGAAATGCGTGCCGGTATCTTGCGATCTGTCCAGTCTCGCATCTACGTCCGATTCGACGAGCATTATGTGCTTTGGCTTTCGGCTGTCAAGCGTGTTGCCACCCTAGACTGTCTCATGTCGCTGGCCAAGAGCGCCACCCTGATGGGAGGTAGGTTGCTTATTTGATATCCATTGACAACCCAGAACCCTGCGTCCGGCCCGAGCTGGTGCCGATCCAACCCGGGCTCAGCAACATGCTAGACATCCAGGAGCTACGCCACCCATGTGCCAATGCTAACAACAACTTCATTCCCAACGATACCATCCTAGGCGGCAGGGGCAAGGACGCAAAGCCCAACATGATCTTGCTGACTGGCCCCAATATGGGTGGCAAGTCCACATTGCTCCGACAGGTAATCCCCATCCCAATCAACTTATCTCCAGACATGCGTTGCTATCATCATGGCACAGGTTGGGTGCTATGTGCCCGCCCGCCGATGCCGTCTCACCCCATTTGATCGCATTTTCACTCGCATCGGTATGTCTATCATCCCACTAAGCTAATTGCCAGGGGCCAACGACAACATTCTTGCTGGGCAGTCTACCTTCATGGTGGAGTTGGATGAGACATCTAAGATCATCAAAGAAGCAACTCCCCAATCACTGGTCATCCTGGATGAATTAGGGCGTGGTACAAGTACCTTTGACGGCTATGCCATTGCTCTTGCCGTCTTGTATTATCTATGCACTCAGATTCGCTGTCCTGGACTGTTCTCCACCCACTATGGCATGCTCACCGAAGAATTGCGCCACCACCCCAATCTAGCGCTGATGCACATGGATTGCCTTGTAGATGCAAACCGGCGGGATGTTACGTTCCTCTACAAACTAACGCAGGGCGTCTGCCCAAAGGTAAGCCTAATCCTCCTACTATTACTAATAGAACAGAGCTACGGAATGAATGTCGCAAGCATGGCTGGTCTTCCCTCCGAAATCATCGATAGAGCGGAAGCAAAGGCCCAAGAATTCGAGAAGGAACATTCCACCGCTCTCTCCAAAATTCTTACTCAAACCAACACCTCTTTGTCTTTAGCACTCCAAGCAGATCTGGCATTGGTTGCACAGTTTGCTGCATCACCCGAGACCAACATCTCGCCCCATGCTGTCCAGAACGCCATTCTCCATCTGAAGAACTATCTGCAGCTATAAAGCCACATATTCAATCGTTTCATCATATGTTATGGGAGATAAATAGCATAGAATTCCCCAAACAATCTTTAAATAAAAGATAAAAATTCAATTTAAATGATCTTAAGTTGCTTAAATATAAAATCATGCCTCCTAAAACGTCATGTTAGATAAAAGTAATCAAAGATATTAGGTAGGTTACACCATCCTTAAAGCAGCAACTCAAATTATGCTATCTCAATTTGCCATTTCAAGTCAAATCAATTAAACCTTATTTTGCTAACTTTTTTTACATATGAAAACACTTAGTGTGGAGTGTGTTTAAACCATCCCAATCCACACCATTTATCACCCGCTCAAATAGGCTCATACTGTAAATTCAGAACCTGAACGTAAAAATGCGAGATTGTCAAATCCTTGGTCCAAATTTTGAATCACTTTTGCAGGATGGCCTTTTTTAATCAAATTGATTTTTTTATATTTTTATTTGAATTTTTAAAAATGCAGGAACTCATAGACACTTTGCAAAGTTCAAGTTGGACTGCATATTTTCAATGGACGAAGTGAATTAACTGGAATCAGATTTAAAGCGTTCAAATACATCAGCCATTTTCATTAAGTTTACTATGTTTTTGAAATTGTGGGATTGTCAAATCCATGAACCAAATTTCAAATCACTTTTGAATGCCACTAGTAAACTCAGATATTAATTGCAGGAACTGGAATCCAAATTTAATGTACAGTAAGCACACTAGGAAACACCAACCCAAATAAAGAAGCTCCACTCTGGATAAAATCAAATGAAAAATCCAATCTCAATAACCATGTTTAGACATGAAAAAGTGACTAAACTTTAAAATTATCTAAACCCAGAAAGTATACAATATTACACT